>JAANSN010001374.1:14778-34544 GCA_036850665.1 Dicranocentrus wangi | reverse complement strand
AAAGTTTTGAGCAACTTTTATTTTTTTTCGTTGCAAAAGGAATATGATATGATTATTTTCTTTGTCTTTGGAAAGCAGCATGTACACTTACAAATATTATGTGGGGTACTTTTTTATGAACCATCTTTTTCGCTCAAATCGCTGAATTGCAATGTACTTTGGCTCTCTTGGTTTTGTTGCAACCAAAATGGGAATGTGTAGTGTACGTGTTAAAATTGCTCCAAGCTAGAGGGAATCAGCCAGGGAGGACTCGAGAGATATGCAAAAGATTTGCCGTATATATTTAGGTTTCGTCAATTTTTTTGGGAAAAGAAAATATATTTCCGATAACAATATTAGGATTTTGAGAGTCAATCCTCGGCTGGGTGGAATATATATCGACAAGGATTGAAAAGAATTTGAACTAGTTCTCTCAAGACAAAAAAACGAAGGCTTGGAAAAGGTTTATGAGTGGTGTAGCATAGAAAAAAATGTGTCCTTTCTGCAAAGGAATAATATAAGGAAACATGGAGAAATGCCGAGCCATCACGTATCCGCGCATCAGCCTTCAGTCCAGATTCGATTTTAGCACAAAGAAAAAAAGGAAAACATGCAAAAATGGGGAGAGAGGGAATGGGAGTTGGTCGTCTTTGGACGGAGGCTTCCTTCGCTTCGTCGTATTCCTTCAGCTAACAAAAAATTGGAGGGAAAGTGGAACGTCAAATTGGATACAAGTTGGCAAACTAGGTTTTCATTTGAAGAGGCGAAATAGGCTAGATAAACTAGTTTCCCGTCGTGTCCGGGAATGCAAAAGGGAAACTAGGCACATTCTCTCATCTGTACGTAGAAAAAAAACTTATTAGCATGGAAAAATGGGGAAAATTCGCATAGGATGATATGGTGTTGATATTATATATAGGAATATATATTGATTGTAGGAAAGTCAATCAGAAAAAAAGTTGGTTGTTATTATATTTTTCTTTCTATATATTTTATTTGACAAGGTGAATGATCTCTTCTCCAAAAAATAATATCCACATCCAATTGGATGATGTATATATAGTTTCTGAATACATTGGCAAACTTGTTTTAGATTACAACT
This sequence comes from Dicranocentrus wangi, assembly GCA_036850665.1. Classification (NCBI taxonomy): domain Eukaryota; kingdom Metazoa; phylum Arthropoda; class Collembola; order Entomobryomorpha; family Entomobryidae; genus Dicranocentrus; species Dicranocentrus wangi. The sequence continues at coordinate 33,463 of JAANSN010001374.1, read as the reverse complement.
TACTTCAATCGCGGATCCTTTCTCTTCACGACCGTCCAACCACCACGTCATCACAGGCGGAGGGTGCGAACCCCACGACTCGCACTTTAGTTCATACTGAGTTTCTGCAGTCAGTTGGGGATTTCGGTGTCTTATGGGGATTGACACTGACAAAGGACGCACTGAAAAATGGACAAGGAGGAATACATAAATGTACATACATAGGTGTAGATCTTTTTTGTATCTTGACTTTCTACGATCCAGTAGTGGATCAACAAAAGATTAGCATTCAATAACATTTTCGTCGTCCCATGTCACTTAGTCTGTCAGTCTTCTTTTTCTCATCAAATTCGCGTCAAGTGTGTGCGGGTCTACAGTCTACTCTAGCATGGTGCTGGTGCTAAATATGGTAATTCTAGGCGTAAAACAGGGAACTTGTGTGTAGAGGAGTAATTAACATGTTAATGACGTTCCCAACTTTGTATTCAGACGCTTTGACACACATCAATGGAGAGTGAGTGACGGAAAGAATGTGTAATTATATTTGATGCAATTATGAGCCCGCTTGGCAATAGGGTTCGATCTCTACAGAGGGAAACTTCTTCAAGTTGGGAGTTAAGCTTTGCATGCTAAAACCATGCACCTCAGGGCGTTTTTGTTCTACCAGACTTTCCACACCAACATGAGGGCGATATTTGTATCTAACATGTAGTGAAATATCGGCGCAATTTTTAAGTCTTTAAAGACGTTTAAATGCAACAGTGACAACAACAACAACAACACTTACAATTGAGTTCAAAATAGACAGTCTTAGTAGCAGGAGGAACAAGAAGTGTATTCGACGCCCGACACGACAAACTCGCTCGATGGTGACTCCTCTGAATATTTGGCACTGAAATGTGATTTATCACTTCTAGGTCGCTTTTCACGTGGTATGACGAGTCAATCAACTCGTCGTTCAGGTACCACTGAACTATCGGGCTGGGAACTCCTGCAAAAAACACAGCAACAACAACAACAATTTTAATAATTATACCACCTTGAAATATTTAAGCTATACACCATTACACCACGTGCGCACAACAATAACCAGCCCTTTTTTATCCCACGGCCAAAACTTTTGTTTGGAAGTTGAAAAGGTAATATTATGCGTTCGGAAATTGTGAATAATATCCAGCCTGAAGACTCCATTTAAAAAGCAGAGCAGAAGAGCAAGAACGAGCAACCAGCCACTTCCAGATTTTGTCTCCCATTCAAACTCCAACTTCAACTCTGATAAAATCATATATTGTTAATGAAATGAGCGTCCCATTCTCCCTCATCCCTACTCACCCAGAGTGGAGCAGCGAGCGAGTGAGTGAGTGTGTAAGCTCAACACTGGTTAATTTCAAAAATCAATATAGCCCCAAACTAGGTCAATCTCCGGAACTGAGTGTCTTTTAAGTTATGACTATCGATCCCGGCGGCGGAGGCGGCGGTGATGATGGGGAGAGAGGGGTTCATTAGTTTAAACTAAATCAGGGTCCGGAGTGAATTAAGAAGACCTGGCAAGAGTAAGAGCGGCTTCTGTTTGCCTTCCATGATCTCCCTTGTCTCAATAGAAAGAACTGGGTTAAAAGCCCCGGCATATTAGCTATACTGTTCAAATAGGAAAAGCTTTTAGGAGCAAGAAAAGTCAAGTTTCTTGAGAAAGAACGAAGAACAAATCATCTACAATACCTTTCGTGTGGTTTAACTTTTTTTTTTGCAGTCCCTCACCACCTCACATCACCTCACCCCACCCCATCACCGTAACACCTCAGCCGTATTTCCTCCTGGAGTAGAGCAACACGTCAGAAAATGAGCGTCGTGCTCCAAAAAAAAAAGAATACCCTTTCAAAATTTTTTTTCTCTAAAGAAAAGCCTCTACTTCGTGTTTCTCTCGTCTCATCTTTTTTAAAAATTCCAATGGAAAACTTCTTCTTGTTGTTGCCACATGAGTTCCATCCAGGCTGGTTTGTGTGCATGCATCGCCCTCGCCCACTTTCCCTGTCTACAATAGGGTTAAAAGCGCTAATAAAATAAACTCCTTCCTCCAGTTTATGGTCCAATGAGAGTTCACATCTGGGCTTATATGCACGTTTTTCGTTAAGCTCAGTGAGTCGTGAGTCGTGAGAGTTGTAAACTACTTTCTAACCGTTAATCCCTGATGGATAACGTAAGATAAAGAGAAACAGGATGGGAATCTGGAAGAAGACGGGAGAGAAGAAAAAAAAGTTTACTCTCTCTCTCTCTCTTTCTTTCTCTCCTTCTTTTTTTTGTAATTCGCATAAGTTATAAGTTACTTGAGAGTCTGATATCATCATGATAAACGGGGAGAAAATAACACCCGGAAAAACTCCATTTTCCCCACACGACAAAAAAAACGGTAGTTGGGTAGTATTTTTTTTAGTGCATTAAACGTATTGAATGGACTCCATCCTCATAAAATATGTAGTAGGCTGCAGTGCACTTGAGTAGAAAAAAAATTTCACAACTTGAAAAAAATTTTCTTCATTTCACTTTTAAACAAGCATTGCATTGCAGACATTGCGTGTAGTAACAGGGAAGAAAGTGCAAGTGGTCCCGGGTGGTGACCAATTTCTCGAGCAATTTTTTCCCTTTTCCTTGTACAATTAGGTATAGGGAGGAGGACACTGCCACACTTAATTTTGACTGAGAACCTTGAAATTCTCAAGAAAAAAATGGAAAAAGCGGATAATCCCTAGTTGAATCCACTTTGAAGAACCATAAACTGGAATCTCAAAAAAATGTACCTGAAGCCCACTTTTCTCTTTTATGATATACGAAACATGTGTGTGTCGTCGTGCCTGAAGCTGGTTATCAAAAAATATATATAACCGAATGAATACTTCTTTTTTTTAGCAAAAATTTTCGCCACGATCAATGAGAATTTTGGGAAGCACCACCGGGCTGCTCTTCTCTCGAGGTACACACACACTTTTCAACTCAAACCCGTGTGGTCAGAGAGGAACAAAGGAATTTTCACATAGTTTCAGGAAAAGAATGGGAAAATCGATAGTAAAGAATGCAACTTTCTTTTCCCAGACATTCATCTTCATATATGAGATGGATGAGGAGAGGAGAGGAGAGAGCTCACATGGCTCTCATTCGGCGGAGAGTGGATGAGAGGAGAAATAATGAAATGACGCAGTCAAGCCTAAACTTTTAAAGAGGATAGGAAAATAAAATAGTTGTCTTTTTCTCGGGAACTCTAAATGAGTAAAACCACTTGGAAGTAATTTCTTTATGTGTATACAACCACCACCACACTCTTTATCTTAAAGACGGTGAAGTATTTTTTTATAGTTCTGTCGGATCCTTGGTTTATATTTCATTATAGAGAATTATAAACTTGATGCCACTTTTTTGTTTTTTTTGTTTGCTAATACCTTGTAATAATAATTATGATTACACTTGGGCGAGTTTTCCCTCCTCCTCCTTTGGGATATATGAGGAGGCGGTGAGAGGAGGAGGGGGATATGGGATACTTTTCTGCACGATTTTAATTACGCCTAAATGCGTCGTCTTTTAGTTCTTAGTGTCCCCTCCGCATTATCATTTTCCCTGGAAAATCTCCCTCGTTTTTCTCTCCGAAAAACCTGGTGGATGTTCTTGAGGAGTGGAGCATGCAACTCAAGTGGTGGAGGAGGAGGAGTGGATGTGTTTCATCATTAAATTATTCCTGAAGGGGAAGCAACCCAGCAAAGACGCCGGGTGACTAAAGGGATTTTAACTACACTATTAAGGACACGCGTATGGAGCGGCTTCTCCTTTATTTATGATTTCTATAAATTATTGAAAACTATCTCGCTCCACGCAGCTGCCATCACATGTGGCAAGTTATGTTGGGATCTCTCTCTGAGGGAGGAAAAAATATAATAATAAAAAATAATATGTGGAGAGAGAGAGAGAGAGAGAGAGAACCACACACCGTGTACATCTTTATGTTCCAATTTCTTTCCCGGATTCCCATTAGCTCCACCACCACTCCTCGTCTCCTCATCCTCCTCCTCCTCCTTCCTCCATCTTTTCCCCAAAACATAATAATAATATGTTCCATTCATTCAGCAGCCACCGGCATATTTTGTCTTTTTATTTTCTTCTCTCTCGACTAATCTTCGCATTGAGAATATTCCCAGTGAATTATGAACCTGCTTTTCCCGAGAAAATAAAACAATGCTGGCTGAAATTAGCCCACTCGTCCACATATATTTTGCTTCGTGCCAACTCCTCATAAATGTGAGAGAGAGATGGCTAAATGGCTGGATATAAAAAGTGGAGCAGGAGCCGGAAAAGCCCCAGCCTCTCTCTTTCTCCTCAAGTTTATGTTTTACGGATCTACACTAATAGACACTATTTTTGCCACCAGGAAATCGATACACTTTTTTCCGCAACACTAACACCACCACCACCTCCAACTCCATCCGTCCCATCTCTCGGGACTAAAGAGATAAGTAACCGCTGATTAATAGCAATCGCGAAAAATGACGGTGTTGAAGGCGATTTTTTCTTTCCTCCTCCGAAACTCCTCTTTCACCGCATCTTCCCTTTTCACAGACCAAAACAAAAAAAAATAACCTGGGATTGTGTGGAGTAGTGAGTGCTGCTGACTCTGGCAGAAAAAAATGTATGAATGTAATATAATAATACATAACGGAGTTTTCGGGCTCCGTGTCCAGAATAATATATTTTTCCCCGAAAATAAAACATCTAGTAGGCTCGTCCAAATTGTTGATGCTCATAATGATTCCCTTTTTCCTGTGGGTAGAGAGAACCCCTAACGTAATAATGTCTTTCATGATTTTTGCCAGGTAGCCAAGAAGATACAGCTCGCTCGTGGTGGTGGTGGTGATGATGATTGCACTTGCCGGTGTTCCGCCGAACCAGACGCCATTTAAGTGGAGCCTATTCCCATATTTATTCTTAGCCTCGTTTTCCCAGCTCTCCATTTTCCCACATACTTTTTCTCCCTCAAGTTGTTGCTGACTGAGAGAGAGAGAAAACCTCGAATATATATTTTTTTCTCTTATTTTCTCTGAGTGTGTAACTAAACGATCATCATACAAATTATATTTGGCTAGGTGCGACTACTACGACTACTACTCGCCTCCATCGTGTATATCATTTTTATACCTGATAGTAAACCAGAATGGAAAAGGGAACGAGCAAACTCCCAGTTTTCTCCACGTATTTTTTTTCTTTCTTCCCTTCTTTCTGTATTTTCCCCGCGAATTATGAGAACAGAAAGTGAGCTTCTGCTGCTCTGCTATTTCCCCTGGTCGCATCTCAAGAGAAAATGATTTATTGCTGAGGGAAGCCCGTTGCTGAAGTTTTAGCCAACAGAAATGTGTAGATAATAAGACAAAGTGCAGTAAATCAAATGTGAAAATTCTGGCGGAGGTAGGGAAGGCCGAGAAGGAATGATCATCATCATCATCACACTCCTGTTCTTTTCCCAGCGAAAAAAAATTGTACACGCGGCTGGATGCTCCTCGGCCATCTGGCATTTAACCCCACATTTCTAAAGATTTATCACCTATAAGGCGGCGGCAGTAGCAGCAAGCAGCCTTCATACCTTCTTTTTTTTACCTTGCCCTGTCTTATTACTATTATGGGAAGACAAGCACAATTGTGTGAAGGTGATGGTGGCTGTGGAGGTAGTGCCGAATTGCTACCTGGAAATAATATGCTCACATATTGCTAACCCCAAAATTTATATATATTTTTATCCATTTTGCGCTGAGGCTCTACTCTCGGCTAAACCACCGGCTTCTGCTCTTGTTGCGTCGAAAACATGGGAAAGAAACGAAGAAAAATATGTGGATATAATATTATATATTATGTTTCACAGGTAAAGCCTCATCCCCAGCAGTCGAGCCCGTGTGGAATGTATGACTTTTTGAAATAGCTCATTTACAATTTATGGGCCCATTACTTTTATTGGTAAATGATTTTATTCATATATTACATGACGGGTGGAATAAAAATTTTTTTTTGAGACAGTGTGTGTAGATAGTAGTGCAATGCAGAGTAAAACCTCCCGGCTTTTCTCCTTTCCCACCCATCCATTACGCCAGCTCTCGGGTGGTGATGGGTCTGCAGCAGAGTAATAAAATTCAATGACAATAGTCATTTTCCACGGAGGAGAAGAGTCTAATAAACGAGGTGTATTACATTTCGGCGGAAAGAGTATCATCACATCATCATCATCATCATCACTCGCGCTACACAATTCCTCTAAAACCTCGAGATATTATATTCCCTCGGTGTTTACCATCCTCGGTCTAAACACTCTGTTTAAAATAAAAATGGGACAGGGCTCTCTGCTCTGCTCTGAGAGCTTCTTTTTTAGAAAATAAAATATATATACGTGTATTTCTTGGTGCAGTCAGATTCTCTCCCAAAAACATTTCCCTTTATATTATGTAATTTCGTGTCATGCCTTTTCCCCGAAAATATATCACTTTTCTCAAAAATCCTCCGACAATAACCAGCAAAACACTCAAAAAACAATTTTTTGCCTTAAAAGCCTTAAAGCTTGTAAAATATTATAGTGTATCATAATATGCATGCACACATTCCGCGGCAGCGACTTATATTTCTTTTACCCAAACTAAATCCCATTTTTTCCCCTGATGTACAGGTCACGTCAGGAGTAAGTGGCTTGAGGACGTATTAACTGAAAAGTAAGTGGGCCTATTTATTTTCAAGAGTTTTTTCCCTCTTGTGATGATACACACACACACCAACACACCTATGCAATAGAATTATCTCACCTCCGTCTCCCTCCGTTCCTTTTTCACCATGAGATATAATACATACTACTCAGCTACAATTTTTTTTTGCCTTTTTTGTGTCCTCTCTCTCTCTCTCTTTCTCTCTGAAAGAAAGAATTAAATGAGTGGGGAAAAAGCTAAGAGCACTGAGCACTATTTGTATTATAAGCTCTTGACTCAAGAGCCTCCTTTTTTCCACTGGAAATATAACGTGTAACGTGTCCCCGCAATACAGCATTTTTTTTTCTCTCTCTCTCGAGAAGCTTGTTTAATGTACATGGTTTTCCATTTTTATCAACTACCCCGAATAAAAAAATCTTTCTCAGCACACCTATTCTGTTCTTTAGGTGATGATGATGTTATGTTGGTAATGTAGTTGGAATAAGAAAGTGAGAGAGTGAGAACAACCTCGACTCGAGCAAAATATATGGGATCATAACTTTCCGTCTCTTTTTGTTAACTATATATGACATTGCTCGCTCCCGTCTTACATCCTCTTAAAGTTATATAATATACGCTTAAAGTGTGGTTAAGAATGAAATACACACAAGAGCGGAGAGGGGAAAATGTTAACTATATATGACATTGCTCGCTCCCGTCTTACATCCTCTTAAAGTTATATAATATACGCTTAAAGTGTGGTTAAGAATGAAATACACACAAGAGCAGCGGAGGAGAAAATGTGTGTGTGTATTCCTTTGGAGGCCAAAAAAATTGCTGATAAGAAAACTAAACACACGTTACTGCACTGGCGAGAGGCGAGTGTTAACTGTTTAAAGAGGGGCCCGTCGGAAGCCCGCTAAAAATTGGCGCAATGGAGTCCGAAGCCATGGTTTACTTTGTGGATGAAAGGAATTGAAACATGTAAGCTGGTTTTAAATGTCCGTTCGGTTGACATATAATTTTTGCTCTGCTCTACTGCTCTGCTCAGTCCTCCGCAGCTGGAATCGGTGGGTCGGTATTTTTTTTGCGGATTCAATTGTGGAAAGAGAGGAAAGAGGAAGAGAAAGAAAAAATGAGAGAAAATTGTCTTACCATTTTGAACAGTACATGTGAGCTCTATATTCGACCCTTCCAGGTAAGGACCAACTTCCCCGCGGACAATCATCCCCGTACTATCATATATTTGTGGTTCACTAGGAGGCACTGCAAAAAATAAGAAGAAGATGGGAATTTCCTCAGGTAATCATTTTCCTTTCGCAAAACTTTAATATTATTATGATTTATAATGAGACGACAGGTAGGAAGCGAGACGCCGGGATATAATATAAAGCTTACCTATAATGGTAAGATTAAGCCGAGCCTCGCGACTCGGCGAATTACGAAAATCAACGCGACACCGGTACATCCCCTGGTCAGTTCTCTGGGCGCCTTCGACGATTAGTCTTGCTGGCTCGGAAGTGCTCTGAAAGTAGGCCCGCTTCCCAAACGGGTACTCAGCCGACCAGGGTTTCCCCCCGCCAACGTGCTTCCCGCGGACGTCCAAGCTGCAAGAAAAGGGAGAAAATATATGTAATAAATCAACATTTTGGAGAATCTGAACATACGATCATATTTACATTTTTTGGTGTAGCAGCCCAAGGAGCTCGGGAAAAGCGTCTACCTTCCTCCGAAAAATTACAATGTTTACCACCACTAAACCTAATCATATATTGCACTACCACCACCACTCCAACTCCAGGGGCTACAAGGGATTTTGCATTTGACCGAAATAGCCCGGTATATAAAAAAAGGGGGGGAGATGCATGAATGAATGGCAATAAAATTCATAATAGCTGACCACGCCCAGTCGTTAAAATAAAGGTCAACAGAAGAAGAAAAAAATACATATAATAAGTTGGGATATGCATATAGGTAGGATCAGATCAGAGAGAAAATGTGGGACTACTACTTTCGCTGTAGGAATTCTCTCTTTTTTCATATTAGCCAGAGTAGAGTAGAGTGCACACACATTTCACTCATTTAATATCCCATCAACTCAACCATTACAACAAACATAATGTAGGCCAGTCTCGTAAATCACTATCAAATGCCAGTACGATCCTATTTTCCTGGTTTGCTGAGAGTAGGAGAAAAAGCAGCACCGACTGACTTACTGACTGGCTGGCTGGTGCGGTGGTGGGATAATATGCATACCACCTCAGTTCGCGCAAATATCTTTGGAAAGCAATCATATCCTATTATGAAATCAGGTCGTCTAATGTCAATCATTCGTGTGTGTGGTAGGCCAAGCTTGAAACTACATCATCATTTTCACACTGCTTATGCTTGTCTTGTACGCGTACGTCATAAAATGCTGCTGACTAGAGGAAAATAATATGTGGATGGAGAATTGGCAGAAGAAGCGAAATCGATTTCGGGAGGGGGAATATGTGAATGCCTTGTTGTGGGGGATTGGATATAGGTCAGGAAATCCAGCTTTAGTTTCGAGTAATTAAATCTAACCTAATCTTATCAAGTATCGACCTGATCAGCTTAAGAACCACTGGTATTATATTATAATATTTCGTCGTTGAAATCCAACTAATTTGGCATTTTTCCCTAACACGCTCTCTGCAATTGATTCGTGAGTGACTTGGCATTGAGACTATTTTTCTTTACCAAGTGCAAATTTACAAATTTTGCGGTTATATCCTACTTCCATACCATCCTTATCCTTGTCTGTATTCTAAAGCTATATAACATCGATCAAAACGGATGCCAAGGAAGAGAAGTTGGGGAAGAACCAGTAAAATACTTTACATCCCATCACTCAGATATGATATTCCGTTTCCCTCAAAGACGGGGGAACCTCATTTCAAAACCGACATAAGCTTCTATGATTTTCTGGTATCCTGGCAGAGTCAGAGACACCCGGGATAAGTGTGCCATGCCAATGCCATCCCATTGCCTCCTTATTCAATATTAGCGTGAACACCGAGATAGAGATCCCTGGATCCCTAGCATTTTTCCTTGGTTGAACCACATGTCCTTCCACAGTCTTTCCATGATGACGATGATGATGATGATGACAGAGCAGCTGTGCTTCTTCTCCTCGTGAATTTCTCTCAAATTTTCTTTGTGACTAGAAAACCAGAGACGAGAGAGGAGTTCTGGAAACGAAAAAGGGTCTTCCTTACAAAGAGAAAGGAGTTGAAAAACCTTTAAGCTCCAAAATGAAATCAGTATATGAAGGGAAAACAAGGGGGGCTCATAGCTTTCCCTGGAAAATGGGAAAAAAGGCTGTGTTTTCAATCGAATTTCGTCGCAGTCGTCGTTCCTCTCAAGTTCGATTTTCCATTGGCAACTTCATTCGCCATCAGTGTGCATCCAAAATTGGTTACCCACTTTTTTTTCTTCAAAAGATGTGTGCTCTCTTGTTTACCCCACCACGTTTTTTGTTTACTTACTTTCAAGGGAATCGAGAGAGAAAAAAAAATATGTTCCATGTTCTTCCCTTCTTCTTCTTCTTTTGGTATTCCAGGTAGAAAAGGGAATATATATCGCATCTGTAAAACCCTCGTCGTAAGTGGAAGGAAAAAGTTTTTTTTTCTTCTTCTTCTTGCAAAGTCGCCACGTGAAGACTGGCTCGACCTTGTTTTCAGAGAGAGAGAGATGCCTCTCCTGCCTCAAGCTTCATGAAAAATGGATGGGTGCGTACATCTTGGAATTTACTGTAAACTCATGCAAGCCTACGCTTACCACACCGCTCTACCCTTTTCCCCCCAACAATCCTGTATACGCTATGCTAGGAGTAAGTAGTTAGCCACTGTAACCAGGAAATTTTTTCGGATGGGTCCTCTCCTCTCCTTTCCAACTTCATCCATGATGGGAAGGAAAGTGGGGGAAAGTAGACTGTATCTCTTTGGGACAGTCCATATATTACAGCGGAAGTTGGCCACAACCAACTAACCAACAATCCACGGAGAGAGCAGAAGGGAGAAAACACACAAGAAGCTTGGTGCACACATATATCATAAAATTGTTGTTCTCAACTTTTTTCCCTTCTTCTTCTTCTCATCCAACCAAGGTCCTCCTCCCCGTGTTTGCCTGTTTAGCGATTTACAGCTTCGGCTGTTATTTTACGGGTAAGAAAATGGTAGCTTCTGTGTGTGTGTGTGCTCGAAGAACGACGACAATATTTCATAATACACCTTTTACAAAATATATTACCTACATGTATTTTCCAACTTGGGCTAAAAGTATAAAAACTGGGCTATCCTCCATTTTCTTTCAGACTATCCATTATCTCCGCAAGAAGAAGTAGTAGTGGATAGGCATTAAGAGATTCCCCCACTTATTCAGTCAGTCTCATTGAGTGAGTGTAGTCAACCCTTTCCATGTTTCCTCAGATGTTTGTAGTTTAGTATCGTGTCGGAGTGGGGCTGCGGTTGAGCATAATGGTAGATTACTCTTTTTTCTTCCCCCCTTTTCAAAGATACTTTATTATAAATATTCCTCCTCCTCCTCTTCCTCCTTGCTTCGTCCGACTCGGAGGAAACTTAAGATTTTTGGGAGAAAAGTGGGCGAAAGTGCTATTCAACAAGGATTTGAAGGTATCATAAACAATAAGCCCAACCGGGAATATATTAAATAAATGCCTACAAGGAAAACACCACCACTGTGGCTGATGATGGAAGAGATATAAGTATATACTACGGGGAAACCACCTCGCTAAATTGTTTCTTGGACAAAAAGGGGAGTTGAACAAAAGGGAACAGTCCGGGTCCTTTCATTTAAAAGCATTGTCCCTTTTGTTGATATTTATCAAGGAAAGCAGGAGGAGGGATATGCTATGCTATTCCACTTTTCTCGCGATTCTTGAACATATGATGCTTCCTCAGATTTTCCGGGTGTGTGGAAATTCTAAGGAGAATGCCTTAAGAAGGATAATATGGAGCCATGAGTCATTGTGCGTTTCAGGTTTTCCATGGAAAGCTGGTGTAAAATCCGGGCAAAAGGAAAGAGCCGAGGAGCTCTCATTTTTTTTCACCACCACCACACAAGTTTTCGACTTCCATAATGCATGTTCAGAAGAACTAGTGTGAGGAGTTTGAAAACGGCTTCCACACACAGATTGTATCACAAGGTGTTTGTGTCTGCATGGCAAGTGGTAATATCACCAAGAGTATTATTTGTCCTCTTTTAGTAAGCGGGCTTGCTTGGCTTGCGACTAGTAGTAGTAAGATGTATCAAGATGGTTTTTTTTTCTCGAGTTGGCAAAAAGACAGCGGATCCGTATAAGAGAGGAGAGGAGAAGAGGATGCCATGCAGTCTAAGGCGACTTTGTTGGCTCAGACCCTCCTTTTTGGGAGGGGATATATTGGCTAAATATTGTTTGGCTACGGGACTACATATAATTTATAGTCTCTTTTATATTCACTTTTTTTTAAAAAAAACTTTGTAAATCCATTGAATTCCAAAATATGGTGGAATACATAGCTGAGTTATAGAGGAAGTGGGCCAGACAATACATGTCTCATTTTTTTTCTTTGAGCTTCGACTTTAGCACACCCACTTGGATTAGAGATACAGAGAGGAATTTTTTTTTCTTTCTAAAAAAAAAAAAAAAACTTTGTAAATCCATTGAATTCCAAAATATGGTGGAATATATAGCTGAGTTATAGAGGAAGTGGGCCAGACAATACATGTCTCATTTTTTTTCTTTGAGCTTCGACTTTAGCACACCCTTGGATTAGAGATACAGAGAGGAATTTTTTTTTCTTTCGAGATTCCGATCCCACAGCAGCAGCACCGGCTACTTTCACTCCAAAACCGTGTATTACCTTCTTCTCCTGTCAGACAAAATGGCGTAACTCAACAACACTGTATTCAAAATCATGTTTAATGCTCCCAATTTTCTCCTTTTCCCCTTCGTGCTCACTCTCCTTTTTCAATCGGTGGGGTTGAGAAATGGGATGGAAATTTAGACAAAGGATTTGCAATCCGTGCCATAACTTTTACAAAACAGGATTAAGTTTCACACTCCTTCGGATCAGGAGGTTGAGCAGCAGCAACAGCAGTAGCACTGCAGAGAGAGAGAAAAAGAGACGGCAAGTGGAAGTGAGAGTAGTAATAGTAGTCCTCTACACGAGAAAAAAAAATATATAAAAAAAATCCTTTTCAACCATCTCATTTCTAAATGGGACCGAGGTGGCAATGACGTTGACCATCAATTTTTGGGGGTGGAAAAAAATTGCAAGCAATATTCGAGAAGAAAAGGCGGAGTGGAGAGAGAAATGGAAGTAAAGCATTTTAACAATGTACGGGCGCAGTCAACACAGGGATCCACTCTCATGTTTTTTATACGAGGGCTAAAAAAACATCAAATCTGCCACATCAAAAAATGGAATACAAGGGAAAAACGCATTAAAGCAACACGACTGGGGTACTTTTGGTGCGGGAAGAGGAGCAGAGAGAAAGAGAGAGAGAGAGAAGTAAAAAAAATGCTTTGCTTGCTTTCTTGATTCTCCTCGGAATGGATACACTTAAGTTGAGAAGGAAAACCTCGAGCAGTTGCTCTTTTTTCCTGGGTTTGCCCATTGTACCTTAATAACGCACTTACAAAGGGTAAGACAAGAAGCGATATTTTATCCTCTCGGCGCAATGGTAAAAGGTGAGATGGTTGCCTCTTTTTTGGAGGACACTACCAACTCCTAAGTTATGTATGAAGGGCATGGAATGGAGAGTAGTAACACCATTGTGTGTTGCCTAAAGTAATCACTAGGTTCCACCAAGCCACTTTCTTCCCAGTTCTGCTCACATCAGCCTTGTGCAATGCAACGTTTTTTTCAGGAAAAGAAAAGATTTTCGCTTTTATGGGGAAAGCGGGGATGCACAGGGCAAAAGATCATAAAGGAAGGCCGGAGCATCCTGTTTCCTCCCGAAAAATCAGAAAATATTGCTAAAAACAAGTTTTGCATTTTGTGCGGTAGAAGCGTGACGAGGGGGCTGGGTAGTGTTCCGATGAATAACCCACCTGAGTGCCGGCAGGTGCTGTCGTATCGAGTCGTATAAAAAAGGTGGTAAAGAAGAAGAAGAGAGGATGTGTGGGTTGGCTGCACTGTGTGTGCACTTGGCAGTTGTACACCAGTACACCTTGGCACCCAGTAGTCAATGTCATCCGTAAGACTTCACAAATTTCCGATTTTCTTCTTTTTTTCCTCTTTTCGTTCCTCCTTTCTTCCTACACAATTTCAAAGTAAATAGGAGGATGCCGTCGTGACGTAGGATATGAGTTGCATTTCGCATTACTCCTGTTGTTGACAAAAAAATCCAACCGGGCTCTCAGTTTGAGTTCCGTTCTTTTCTGGATTAGAGACTTATATGAGCAGCGGTATATGAGAATGCACTTTTTTCTCATACGTACCTTTCATCCCCTTTCACGTGCTCACTTTTTCTCCGGCTAAGTGCCTATTTTCATCTCACTTTAATGCAACTTTCCCTTCAGTTATGTCTTTTTGAAGAAAAAAATGGGGAAAAATGTGGCATATACGTACACTGCGACTGAACACAATAAGCCCGGCTCGGGTTTGAGAGGAAGTTGGAATAATCAGGAAAAAAAGTCAGAGTCACGGTGGATATTTTTTTTTCTTTGAAAAGAAGAAGAAGAAAAAAACTCGTCATAATACGACGAGCAGATGAAAGTTACACACACATAAAAAACTTGTTTTTGTGCAACATTTCCCTCGTACTTTTTTCCATTCTTCCATCAGCCCTTCCGTGTCTCCTCGCTTAAGGTGTTGCATCAAAAGCATAAAAAATATACAATGCATAATATTATACGTTTTATATGGTACGCACCTCAGAGAGACGAGACTTTTTTGTGCATTGTGTTGTGGCACGAACCAACCTTTTTTTCCATCCTATTATCAACCGGGAAATGAAAAGAGTTAGGATGATGATGATGATGATGATGTAAAAAAGGCCGGGTAAAGTTGGCTATGAATGAACGAAATGTAATGATAAATAGAGTAGGGATTTGAAGGTGGATGTGAATAATGCTACATATATATAAACTGCTAGTTCTCCTTCAAGACTTTTTGGTTGTTGAAAATATTGTGAAAATGAGAAAAATGGTGTATTGTTGCACCTTTTCGTCAACTTGAAAGAAGATGATTATCGTAAGCACGCAGAGTCATGATGATCTGCAGTGCTGCACCATACACATTTTGCTTGAGGAATGGAGACATTTTATATTATCTGTGCGTGCACATAACGCTGCAATCATGAGTTAACGAATTGCACAAGCACTCGTGTAATAAGAGAAATGAACTGCATCTGATGTTCCTTGCGCGAGCCCCTTTCGTTTCGCCACTGAAGAAAGCAATCCTGTGTACCTGTGTTTGGAATGAATGTGATGGTGTAAAAGAAAACAACTGCGGCGTTAATGTATATAACCAAATGCAGCAACAACCCTACACTTGATTGGTATTTGTCAGAAAATATCGTTCACATCTTCATCTTACTCAAACACAGGGATAGGATAATAGGATTTTGTGGCGTCAAGACTTGATCTAAACGAACTAGTTGTATAATTCCTTTTTCCAGTTTTACAACTTTCTTAGTTTTAACAATTAAAGCATTTTTGTGCCATATCATAGTATAACTACTTGACTAAACATCTGTTATCATCTCCACACTCGCTCTGCACTGCCTCCGACTGAACACTGCATCAAAAGTGCGTTCATTTCCATTCAAAACATTTTCCTCCATCAAAACTCTCTCCACTCCACACATCTCCATCAAGTAAGTATAAACCATAAGCTAGCTAGTAGTAACACAACAATCATCCAGTGCAAGATTTTTTTTGGTGCATTATATTATTATTACACAACTATACATGAATATTTATGGCTTGTTTTGTATTCATATATACGTTATTTTCCGCTGTTAACGTAGTTGCTCTGCATACATCCCATTTTTTCCGCACACAATGCATGCATAAAACACCACTTTCACATTCTGCCTGCATCCCCAGAAACGGGAAACAAGTTGGCAGGTTCATAAAAAAAAGTATTTTTGCCCGGGGTCAACTCTTGGAATGGATCTAGATGAAGTTCAGAGAATTTTTTTTCTCCTTGCTTCAGCACATTTGCGTCTTCCAAACCGTCGAACATGAGCCGCTTGCGTTCGCGTTGTTATGATTTGGCAAAACCGAGAAAGAATATGTACTCCTCCGTTGTTGCTTGGTTGGAATATGTATTCCAATACATGATAAATGGGAGGAATGCTAAACTTGAAAAACTGGGAGAGAGAGAGAGAGAGAGAGTAGTTATATGCCCCGCTCTCATCCAAAATTCCTGTCAGTACTTTTATCAAACTGACTAGTTCCGTCCGAAACCCAAAAATTCCAAGTTTTTTTTTTATAAAAAACGATTTTTCTCCTGTACTCCTCCTCTCCCTTTTTTGCTAACGCATATATATCATGTGATCAAACGCATGAAATTTTTATTCCAAACCGAACACCATCATCATCATCATCATCATCTCTCGCCAACACAATACACGATCAGTTTTTCTTTCTTTTTTTTCGCTGCGTGGTGTAAAATACACTTTTTGCGAGAGTAGTAGTTCCCTATTGCAGAAGCATTCCGCCACGATTTTGACTACTTTCCATGGTGGGCCGACCGACGACGGTTTTAGTGATATTGCATGCTTCAACTTTGAAAGGCATTTTCCATTTTCCCATATGACGAAGCTAGTTTTCGATATTCGATACGGTCCAAGTCCAACCAAGTCATGACGAGCGAGCGTTACGTAATGCATTCATCTGTAACTCGTCGTCATATTATGTATATGGCCGTGATATGCACATGTTATTTTTTTGCGATCGAATAAATAGATACACTTTTTTGTCGACTTTTTTTTACCATCCGTTTTCTAAAGAGGAGAAAGAGAGGAGGGGTGTGTAGTCGAAAAAAAAGTTTTTTTTTCGCATGTTTTGTATTCCTGCCGACATCGGGGAATAACCTCATGCTTCGCATGCAATATCCCAACTTCCATCCTCCACTACTTCCCTTTTGTTGGCAACAAGACCTTGAACAGCCATCCAACAGGATTGTACTTGCATATAAATACTTAGGGCATGCATATTTCATGCATATCTCATTGTTGGAAAATGCCCTGCTCAGAATTGTTTCCACTGTTGTTATGCTATAATATTATTTTCCCGTACACAATGTCCAGGGGGAAGTGGTGCAGGAAAAAGGGGAAAAGCCACACAACTGGCAAGTCGAGGAGAAAGATGATGCTCCCTCATGCGTAGCAAATACAAGAGGAAAACCTTGTGAACCATGTCCACTTCCAGAAGCCTAGATCCATCTTGTTGGGTAATCCGAATCCGAGGAAGAAAAAAAAGAAGAAGAAAAACATCAACTTGGAATTGTACAGAATTATGATCAAAAGTATTGGATATATATAATCCCTCCATTCGCAGAAGTAGTATGGCTTTTGTGCTAAAGGTTGAGTTGAGTTTTGGTGGGATGACCTGAAATTCCAGTTTTTATCCTAAGTGCACTATTTCACGATAACCTGGGATTAGGACGGGACTACTAATATCGACCGACCGCCCATCCATCTTGGTATTTTTTGCGGATTCTGGCCAGGAAGAGGAAGTATATAGTAGTAGTAGTGGGATGTGAAAAAAATGACCCAGTTTTTTGTCGTCTGTCCGGAGGAATTGCATTTTTATGCATACTCACCACCACCACCATCACCCTCCATTTTAGTATTCGGGTCCGACAAGGGGAAATTTTCCCGAGCCCAATCCAAAAATTAACAGTTCATAAAAAAGAAACACGAACTAACTATCTAATAACTTGTCTACTTTGCACAAAATTATCCTAAGATTTCAATTCAAAACTTTTTAAAAACCATAATGGTCCCGAATATGCATATATCCCGATAGACCCTATATATAATACTCTCAGGCCCGTATTATCAGCGTAGAAAGTTTTTTTCTGCGAAAAAGCGGCAGCAGAGAGAGAAAGAGGGAGAGTGAAGGGAAGAGAAGACCACTTCTTTTTCGGTATGTGTATCCAGATTCCTGGGGTTTCTTCTCCAGCGCAAAACTATTCCCGACTTGAACTTTTTCTTCCTTGGCACACAAAAAGTCTTAAAAAGTTGGTTTGTATTAATGTTCCTTCCTAGTACTAGTCCGTCCGTGCCTTGTTCCCTGTTGCTGTTAAACAGCCCCAAGAAAAGAAAAACTATGAAACAATGAAAAACGCGCTGGGTGGGACTTGCAAGATTTTGTGGACCTACAAAAGCCAGCTTTTTTACTACCAACCACTACTACTACTACTACAACTACTACTACTACTACTACTACTACTACTACTACTACTACTACTACTACTACTTTCCAACAAAAAAGTTGGAGAGTGGCATATAGCCAGAGAGAGAGAGTGAAATTTTTGTAGTTTTCAATATAGTACCCTTCCCGTTCGTGTAGGTATTTTTGAAGTGTGACGATCTCTCCCAAAATAAAAAAGAAAAGAATTCCGCATCTTCTCTCCTCTCCTCTTCTTCTCCGTTGAAACAATCCATCTCGTTTTGGCGTCTTACCTCCACTTCTACTTTACCCCCTGTACCCAAAGTACCTTAGCCCACTTTTAACTTTAAACTGACTCTCAGCTCTCATTCTCGCCTTTTAACGGAGCGAGCAAGAGAGAGAGAAGAAAAAAGAAGCAAGAGCCCTTGCTTTGCATTCCGAACCGCAGGCGATATCTGTCCTTATTTTGGTATCTCAAGAAAGAAGAAGGGCATAAGAAAGAAAAAGAAGTAGAAGGAAAAAAAGGATTTACAATGCTCCATGCTTCTTTCCCTTTCCCTCACTTCAGCATTTTCCCTTTTTCTAAAGTCTCGCCCAGCCAAATCGTCGTCGTCGTCCTGTTCCTTCTCTCTCT
>JAANSN010001374.1:0-14769 GCA_036850665.1 Dicranocentrus wangi | reverse complement strand
TTTTCTAAAGTCTCGCCCAGCCAACTCGTCGTCGTCGTCCTGTTCCTTCTCTCTCTGCTCTGAAGCCAAGCTCTCTTCAGGATGAGTAGACCTGATGTATAGCTTAGAGAGGAGACAACATCAATCCCAAATGATCTACTGCTTGTACAGCATCAGCTCAGCTCTACTATTCGCTCTGCTCTCTGGTCCAAAATGTTCAATGTTCCTTTTCTCGCGAAACCCTTTCTTTCTTCTTGGCCTACTCACACGGATCAGCATACGGCGGAGGCTTTAGGCATATGTAGAGAGGACATGTGTAATATGTAGGACATTGCGAAGGAGGAGGACGGTGTGTCTCACACTCCATCACACTTTCACCATGTAACACCTCGCGCATTAGCTAAATGTATATTGAACACGGGATCTATCTCCACTTCTATATCTCAAGTTTGCTCAAGGAAGGGAAAAAAATCCTTTTGTGCTGGAATACACCTATGCATATATATTCTCTGTGTGTGGGTATAATATAGGTTTGTGTTTCGGAGTAAAAGACTCAAATCATGCCGTGTCCTTCCTTGTTCCCTCCAAAAAGGGAAAAGTACACTTGACACTACACCAACACCACCACCACCATCATCATATATCTATAATAATATGTATCTAACAACTAGCTTTTTTTCTCTCTTCTTCTCTTGAGCATCTTGTCAGTGCAGTTAACACCTATGCATTCATTCATTCAGCTTCCTCATGTCACACTTTCTCAGCTTGTGTGTAATACTACCTTGTTCACATTCACATTCACCCTGTTTCCGTCCCGTTTTTTTGCTTGCGTGTGCTTGTATTGAATATATCGTGTCGTGAGCCGTGTCGTGAGCCCTTGGAAATCTGCAGGGAAGGCAAGGAAGGGGAGGGTAGATGAGGTGGAGAAAATGGATGAATATCGTTGATACGAGCATACTATGTATTTTTTCTTGTTGGCTGCTGCTGGTGACTTTCTAGCAAAATCTGGTTTACACGGTGTGATGCATCCAGTGTATCGGATTTTATCCGTATGACTGGATAAATACAATGCGGAAGATGGGCATGGTGGCGTGGTGGTATGGTTTGCTGGAGTAGTACCGGGCTCGACTTTCGAGGACAGGAAAAAATGTGACATTTTGAGGCTGTTTTGCTGCTTCAGTGTGTGTTGTGTTGTGTTGATACCGATCCTTAGAATTATGTTTCGCTAGTAATTCGCTGGATATAGCTACCACCTCGATCTCTCGGTCCATTTATATGTATTTCCCCCTTTTTTTTGGTGAAGTAATCCCGGATCAAGTTAATCAAGGAAAGAGCTTCTTCCCTTTCAGTCCCCGGGACTACTACGGGAAATCATGAAAGTTTTACAAATGTACTCCTCTCCTTTCTCTCTCCTAATGACTTGTAATTTGGGGGGCATTCCCAGAAAAATAACGAATCTCGAGGGAGTGTACTGACCTTTGCTAAATATATTTTTGTACATATACACACAGAGGTTTAATCAAGATACATAATTTTGAGCTTGTGGGCTGTGAGCTGGGTTGAGTGAGACTGTTGTTACATGCGAATTAGTGTTTTTAACAAAACATTTTCCTACTTTGCACAGCAGTCCAGAGGTTTATCCACTCCGTCATGGTTTATTCATGTTAATTACCTATATTGCAATCTTTTTGATCCTAGTGCAAGCAGCCCACCCCACCCCACACGTACTACGTACGTAGACTGCTGGGGGCTGGGAGAAATGGAGTTGGGAGAAGAGCAGAGGGAAAATGCTTGGCGGTGGGAATAAGCCAACGTTCGGACGGGTTAAAGACAAGGTAAGCTTGTGATTCTCATTTTAAACTATGCATAATAAGTATATTCAATGCACTGCTTGTTTTGCATATTGTATTTCTCTGTGCATCTTAACTACAGCCATTACAGGTTTGTGGCTTGTTATGTGTGTGGATAAAATAACAGACACTCGGTTTGATTGAATTCTAACCAAATCTCTGGCTCAAAACAGACAAGTAACCTATTACGAAGGTTTGCTTACGTATCATAAACAAAAAATGTGACGGCGTTTTCATCAAACCATGTATATATACTTTCTCCAAAACACATCATATCTTGTCTTATGCTCTAACATTAAGCCTGAACAATATATTATATATGCCTTATGTTTATATATTCAACTTGGAGAACACGTAGTAAAAAGTAGGTATGTATATTTGTTTTTTTTCTTCTCATCTTGTTCACTTCTCATGCACCCCACTTCCTCTCACTCTTTGACTCACTCATTCTCCCAATTTACGGCTTTAATTCTATTTCAACTCCCCCTCTGCTTCTCTCTCTCTCTCTCTCTCTCTGAGCTTCTCTAATATCATCACCATTTTTTATCGCAATCAAGTGAGGAGAGTAAGAAGTGTGAGCCAAAAGTAGGAAGCTTTTAATAGGGTGAAAGATTTTCAACTTTCTACTCAAACTTAACTTACTTTTCTTCTACTTCTCCGTCTTAATGCAAGTTTTGCAAAAGTTGCAGAAAAGGCGAGAGAGAGAGGGAGAGAGAGAGGATAAAGACGATTGGAAAGAGGAGAGAAGGGGAGCCCGTTGGGGAAATGATATTACCCTAGCCAAACACCTCCTCATCGTCCTCGTGTGAAACAGCAGCGCAGTCTGAAAAATAAAGGCTATTTTCGTCTACCTCTTCTTCTTCTTCTACCATTTAGTGCTAACTGTACTAGATTTCCTTGAGAAAATTCCATTTTCCTGCTCCTTCTCTCCAGCTTTTTGTAGTCGTAGTCAGAGGAAAGAGGGGGACAGACGAAATAAAAGGTAATTTCATTACGACTGGCTAATGAGATTTATTACCTGTAGATCGGGTGACTCTCTTCCCCTCGGAACCAGAGGACCATGTAGACTGTGTCGTCCCTCCGACTTGGCGTAATGTCGCAGAGCATTTCCACCCGCTTCCCGAGTACCCCTTCCACGGGGACGGACAACTCTGCAATTATAATAAATAACGGTCAGTATTAATTATTATATGGCTCATGAAACATGGCAAGTCGAAGTCGGGGCCGGCAGTCAGGAGGAGGAAAAAGGTGACCCGGAAAACTGTGCTTAAATATCGTGTATCATCGGAGATCCACCGGAGAGGTGGATAGGTATACAAGTTTGAGAGAGAGGTGCATTGCAGGGGAAAAACTACTCGCATTGGCTTAAATTAAAATGGGTAATGGGCATTTTTGGGAGGATGTGGGAGATGAGTCAGAGCAGAAATGCTGCACCACCATCTCAACCTTTTTCAAAGGGGAACCTGGAAAATAAATTTGGGGTTGTTAGAAGTATTAAAATTGCACCCGTACAGCCTGTCAGTCTGTGTCTGTAACCGGTAAAAATAAAGAATATATTAGTAAAAAAAAATAGCCATAACGCTCCAGCTGGTTCCATCACACGGATATAATTTAACACTGTAATCTAAATCTTCATTGCCATTTTTTATATTTTTAGAGCTTTTCTTCTCTTCCTCCTCCTTCCCAAAGCGATACCAATTTATCATTAAACTTTGTCGATTTTTGGATAAAAAACAGGAGAGAAAAGCATCGAGAGCCCGTTTTTCATAACCACATATATATTTTGTCTTGATAAAAGGAAGGAGCAGGAAGCCTTGTGTGTTGTTGTGTATATTTTTAGACCACTTTGTCTCCTTTTTTGTTGTTCCTCCCTTCATCAAAGCACCACACAGCTCCTCAGCTCTCATAATATGTGTATGTGTGGGTGGAAGGGGGATCCCTAGATTACAAACAATTTGGCCACGACTGACTGCATAGTACATGCAGAAAATGTTGGAGAATTTTTTTTTAGGATTTCCTTTCATTTTCCACTAAAGTGAAACAACAATAAACCGACTGACTCACTTTTCCTCACCAACGTAATCGGTGTAAATATTGAGCTCTTTACTTCATCCTCCTCCTGCTCCACTACATACTAGCATAATATCGCTAAACTCTTGGAGAGAGCAGGAGACTAGGACTACTCGCCGAGCGTTATTGTTTCTAGTGCCGGTATTCATCTTCATTTCGCGAAATAAAAGGGCTTGCCAAGGAAAAGAGCACATTTTCATAAGAGGAAAACGGGCCCCAAATTACAGTTCCGCGAGAGAAAGGGAACGAGAGAGAGAGAGAGAACACACCGAACACGAAAATCTCTTGGAAACTATATAGACAGGAGTTTAGTTGGTTCTCTCTCTATGTATGTGTAATGTTATGTTATGGAAAAATGGTTTCGTTTCGTTCGAGCTTCCAGAAGAGCTCCCCATATCACCCTTGTACATCAAGGAGAGAGGTGCACAGCTGCAGAAAATCGTTAAATGAAACTTAAAACGAGCATATTCTCCCTGAAATGTTGGCTTTTCCAGGGAAAATAATATTCGGCTGGATTATGCACAATAGAAATCCAAAACCTCTCTCTCCTCCACCAAAACCGTTTGCGTTTTCCAGAGAGATCAGTTGATCTGGTGGCGGTGGTTCTCGTTCGGTGTGAGAGCTATATATATATGTACGCCATTCAAACACTGATCCTAAGTGGTCTAGAGAGAAAATATATAGTTGTGTGTATATCCCGTGATGAAATTGGGTAACCCCCTACCCCCCCTCCCGTCCCACCAACCCAAAACCAGGGAATAAGGTAAAAGGTAGGTAAGAATTTCTCTATTAAGTATTATGTAAGCAATATTAAATTCATCTCGTCGGTCGGAACTCTGCACCCATCTGCATCTCTCCACACTCTCCGCCACACACCCGAGTTTTCAACCCGAAACAATTTTGGGAAGGGGAAGCGTCATTAGCAGAGTGGAATGTTGTGCAGGCACCGAAGGACCATATAATGATTGCAGTGAGGACGTAAATTGGAGGCTAAAGTGAAGGAAATAATGGCAACTTTAGGACGGCCATCTCAGTTGACAAGCAAGAGAAAAAAAACAATGGGTTTAATGCACCAAAACTTATAAAATCTCCAAAACCAGCCAGCTCCGCATTCCATCGCATCATAATATCGTCCCATTGCATTTGTTCACAAAGAAACGTTCACAAATTCTTCTCCCCCCTTTCAAAACACCTTAGAGAACTAGAAATAGGTATCCCCCGTTTAAAACGATATTAGAGATACACAAGGCAATATATGCGGAGGAGAAGTAGGTTAATTGTTTTGACGGGGGATCGTTAAGTTGACCGATTTTTTTTTTGTGAAAATCGATTGCAAACTGCCCTCAGCCATCCGGAGCGGAGGTACACACACATGTCCTTTGCATCAAGCCGTCTTCTTCGGCTCAGTTTTATAAGTAGCAGGAGAGAAGAAATTCTCATTTTGCTCTCGTCTCGTCCCGCTCGCTCCCACACTCCCACTTGCTTTATGCATGCAATCGAAGAAAAGCCCTAGCCCCTTACAGCTGGTGTGTTTATCCAGAGAGGAAGCAATGGGAAAAAATGGATCATTACAGAAACAAGCTTGTATGGTTTTTACTATTCTCTCTCTCTCTCTTTCCAGTCCAAACACGAGAAAACTTCGTTTTTGCAATAGTAATGAAGGGAGCTTTATGAGAAAGAGAAAAAGAGCTCATCAACATGATCACGAGGATATAAGCACGCTATATAACCCAGCAGCAGCCCACCGACTACATACTTACTAACATATACCCTCCGCGTTTACTAACTTTACTAAAGTGCTCAGCCTCACAAATATTATCGGTGGGCCCATAACCTTTCTCCCGGAGAATTGAGAACAAAAAACGGAAGCTTCCAAATGTGCTTTTGTCGTATACATATATAAACATTGAGAAAAAAGGCGTTTTTTTCTTCTTCTGGGTTGGTGCAGGATCCCTACAAGCAGCAGCAGCGGTACGATGCGATACCACTCAACTCACAGCAGACAGTCACATTTCTTTTCTCATTTGGATAGTTGATGATGACGATGGTGATGAGGACAATGATGATTCCGTATAGAAAGCAATATCACCGCAGTATGTACGAGATACACGTACTTTTAACTAAAATTCACTACACGAGAGAGGAAGAAAAAAAAGTTTGGGAAAAAAGGAGGGGCTCTCTTCCTCTCCCAGCTTCTTTTTTTTTGAAGGGGGAAAATATTGTTCACGGGAAAGACGAAGACGAGGAAGAAGAACAAGAAGATCCCGTTTGCAAGTGCTGTGAGTTTTTTTTTGTGGAGGGAAAGCGTTAGCAAAGTCATCTCATTTCTTCATATATAAACTGCCATCATCATATGAAACGATGTCATTTGAGAAAAAAGCAAGAAACTGGATGCGTTTCCCATCTTCATTCAGGTTGTTTCGCTATATATGTACGTCCTTTTTGGAACTCGGAGCGATGAGCCTCCTTGCCTTTTTTGGAAGAAAAAAAAGTATACGACGAACCACTTCATATAATACTAGAATACTACGATGGAATTCTTTCTACTTTATTTTTTTCTCAGATCCCCGTTCTTTCGCTCTCTCTCTCTCTCTCTCTCTCTCTCGCTCTCTCTATGAGAAACACAACAAGATGATATTTTCAGCTGAGCAGAGCAGCAAGCACTCCCTCAATCTGAAGAACTCCTTCTGCCAATTCCAAATGAAATGAAGTTTACTAGAAGGAAATTTGTTCTGGAAAGTTTTTTTTCGTGGCGATATATGCCTTATGATAATGACAATGATACAATTCACTCCGTTCCCGTTGCAGCTCTCCCAAACCGACCCACCGTCCGTGTGGGGGAACTTGAAAAGGAGTCAAAGTCTACTAAGAACGACGACGGGTTTTTCCCAACAGGAAAAAAACAAATAGATTGTATAAGCCGGTTTGCCAGAGTTTTAAGAGGGAAAGAGTAATAATAAACTGCGTGAAGCCATTCCCTCCGTGTCCTCATCTTCATCCGAGAGAGAGAGAAAAAAAATAAGCCGAAAAATGTTTGGAGGATGAAGATAGGTAGGTAGATATATATATACACACACGTATGGTGTGCAAATGGGATGGTGTGTAGGCTTGACCGAAAAGACCGAGACTCGTTACCTTTTTTTTTCGTGGGGAATGGATACTTTCTCGCGACTACTATACACACGTGTATATACGTGTTTCTCCTCCGTCGTTGGAATGTGAGAGGATCTTGAAAATTTGAACAGAGAGAGAGAGAGAGGTGGAAAGGTAGAGAGAGAGAGAGAGGATCGGGCTCTTGGTGATTTTTTCGTGTAACTTAAGAACGCTCGCTCCAAACCCCTCCGCGCGCTGTTGTGTAGTATATATCCGACTAAAGGTGTACTTGGAAGTAAAATATGTCTCCAATTAATTAAAGCCCTTCCGCAATTTACTCGATAATATGAAAGCTAAGAGCTCATCTTGAGTGTATGGAATTGCCCCATTATTGCTTTTTCCTTGAGAGAGTGGAGCAGAGAGAGAGAGAGAGAGAGAGAGAAGGGAAGGAAGAAGAAGAAAAAAAGTTGAATGACTTCACATGGGAAATGGATGGGATGGAGTTTATAGATGTTTTGTGTTCAGAGAGTAGAGAGTGTGGACCTGGACCGGGCCACACCATATCTTTTTCATTTACTGGAGAAATGGGGACGACCGTGTCGGTACGGTAGATACGATGGTGTTAGCTTTCTTTTCCTTCGGATGAGAATGAGCTTCCAAATAAATTACAAAAGGCCGAAATGAGACAAGAGTATCGAGAGAAGTCTGCATTGCTAAAAAGAGACATGGCTACTTAAAAACAAGGCCACTTTTTCTTTTAGCACAATAATATATTTGAGTCAGGTTGGGAGTTGGAATGGTGCGTAACCTCTCTCTCTTTCTGCAATGAATTGCAATTAAAGAAAATTTTAGTAAAATTACCACTCTGCAAAAAAGTCTCGAGTTACTGCGACCTCCTTTCCTAAATGGAAAGCTGATTAAATGATTAGACAATTTCTGGGCTGTTTACACTTGAGGAGGAGGTTTTACGGTGCTAGGAATTAAATTACAACAAGCCTCCCTCCCTGCTCCTGTCGTGCTGTTTATATGGGCTCCTCCGGTGATACGGATCGAAAACGGAAGTTCCTGTTCCGAAACCTGCGTAAACCTCCGCAACTCCTCTTTCCTCCTCCCAAGTTCAGTGAATCAGGAAGGAAATTCAACATCCAAATCCGAGAGATCTGTGTGTCTGTGTCCATCCTCTTGGAGGTCACATTAACCACCCAGGGAGAGTAGAGTAGAAAGGTGGCTCATATATGCACCTCCATCCACCATCCATTTCTGGGTCTTATCAATCCCCCCACCCTTCTCCTTTCCCACAACCTGATTTCCTTTTGATCACATCAGCAACTCCAGCAATATATATATATATAGTAGATCCGCTCGGAAGCTGAAGAGGAAACACTGGGATAGCCAAAACTTTCTGATAAAAATTGGTTTTTGTGACTAAGGCTAAGGCTATATGGGCTCGGTTGGGTTGGTGCGAGGCGATCAGTGGCAGGCTGCCACGACCTGAATCAAGAGGTAATTTGTAGAGTCGTTACCACTCCGGTTAATGGCAACTAGATGGGAAAAGTCGTGTATCTTAAAAGGTAGGCACGACGGATACGTGAGCGCCGAGTGAGTGCAGCTCGCAATAACGTTGTTACATACTTTTAGTTGGAAGGAGCGGGATGGAGTGTATAAATTTAACCAATCCCGAATTAGTTTTACCACACACAGACACACACACACCGGCTTATTCCGGCTTTTATAAAAATGTTTTCTCTAGCTAAATTACACCCTTTGAGAGTGTATACCTTTGCTATCATCAAGGGAGTCCAAAAAAACCGTTGCATGTTGCATATCGGCAAAAGTCATTCTTGTCTGGCGGAGCTTGTATGAAGAAAAAGGAAAGGAAGGAAGGGAAAATAACTGGGATAAAAAAAAACCTGAGGATATTTTTCCACTTTTTTTTCTTCTTTTTCCTATCATACGCACATAATATCAATGTTGGTATATACTTTTTTTGAGATTGGAATTGGAACAGACTTTTTTTCCTCATCCTTTTTAACATCCATTGCAGTAACATGGGGAGTTTTGAGGGTATCGAAACTTTTCCCATGAAG
The DNA here is from genome assembly GCA_036850665.1 of Dicranocentrus wangi. Lineage (NCBI taxonomy): Eukaryota > Metazoa > Arthropoda > Collembola > Entomobryomorpha > Entomobryidae > Dicranocentrus > Dicranocentrus wangi. The sequence goes on along the minus strand of JAANSN010001374.1, from coordinate 5,690 downwards.
TGAAGCACTAAACCAACCACGCACGGCTAGAGGCTCTTCTCTCTCTCTCTCTTTCTGGAAGTCACGGGGAGAAATGAAGAGTTGAGGCTGGCGTGATCTGAAGCCCATAACCCAAATAACTAGCTTCTCTTTCCGTCCTCCCTTCCTTCATTTCCAAGGGACCATAATGTGATCGTCGAGTGTTTTTATACAACAGGGGTAGTATAATTCATTCCAGATATTGCTTGTAGGAGGACCAGGAAGGAGGAATCAAAGGAAAATGGTCGGCTCCACCATCATTTCTCATCCAGAGAGTCAGAGAGAATATGAGTGTAAACCTGGAATGGGCTTTAAGAGTGAGAGTCATTGAAAAAGAGAGTAAGAAGAGTAAGAAGAAGAAGAGTTTGCTCATAAAGAACTTGCTCGCCACCGCCTACCCAGACCCACCCGGCTGGTGGGATCTATATATCCTTGTGTTCCTCTTGTTCTTGGAATGAGCGACATTCCTTTTGGATTGCATGGGACACCAAGACTGGCCCTGTCTCACACAATTTTATGAGCCCCACCACTGATCCTGAACATTATTGAAGTGTTAAAAAATTTATGTCAGTTTTACTAGACGCAGCAGCTTCCCCACCACCGTCACTACTGGATGGGATGGTGGGTTGATCAAGGGAAAGAAAATCCTTGTTTGACTTTTTTGATGGAAGTGGGGGACAAGGGTGCACAAACAAACTTGTTTGTACCACATTTATCGTATTTTATCTAATAGATGTATACCAGTACTTATCTGTTGTTAATTTAATTCCCAAAATTGAAAACTTAAATAAGACGGCGTTTTGCAATGCAATATTTTGCATGAATTGCATATATATATTGCACAAACCCCCCAAAAAAATTGAACCCACTTCAACCGAGTCCCTATAAACAAACTGCAGTTGTGATGCAGCAGTCCACCGCCTCCACACTCATTAATATCCTCCCTCTGGTAGCGTTCATTTTCCAAAAAAAAGAAAGAAAATATTCATTTTCCCCGAAAGCGCCCAGTCAAGCGACCCCCAACTACACCACCTTTTATTTCTTTATTAGTCTCTAATGTCCCTTTTTGTGGGCAGACTAACAACTTAGCAAGGTAATTTAACCTCAAGCCTCCTCCAGTTTTTGACGGCCGCTCAAGACAAAAGGGGAAGAGGAGCACAAGGAGAAAAGGCTCAATCAGCCATAAACAAGCCTTTTTTATGTGACACCTCTTTTACGATGAATTATGGAGGGAACAAGCTTTCCCGTCCTAGAAAAGAAAAACCTTGAGAATAGCTTTGAGTCGAGAGAGAACCCACTTTTCCACCAACGCCAACCGCAAGCCCCCAATAAAAAAAATACACAGAGTGGCCACAAAAACGGCCGAGTTTGAATATGGGCGAATACAAGAGGAAAGAAAAGAAAGGACAAGATGAGCAAAAGAGAAGAAGAAGAAAAAAATCCGTTTCGTGACCTCATAATATGCATGGGTAACTAGAACTACACTACTACCACTACCACTCGCCATTTTTTTTATATTGCACCAAGTTATTATTCGCAATAACACCAACACCTCATTTTTGCTCCTCGTCCCCCAAAAAAATCCTTCCTCTTACTATATACTACATAAACATTCCAGACAGAAAAAAGGAGAAACCCTCCAGAAAAAGCTAAAACTATCCCAGCTTCTTTCTTTTCTTTTTTTTTACTCCAGAAAATATATACCGTAATAATAAAACAAATACTTATACAGATTGTAATACTTTTCCCCTTCAGTTATACTCTAGCTTTTTTGTGCGCTGTTGAAACCCCATAATCACATATATTACACGAGTCATATATGCCATCCCATTTTTCGACGGTCCATTACCTTGGCTTATTACTGCCTTTTGTATCATCTACGAAGAAAAAAACTTTTATTTCCAGTTCCACTTTTGCTGCTTGTCTGGGACAAGCGGGCAGTGTGTGAAAAGTGGTGGAGCATAGAGCAAGAAGAAAAAGAGGAGAGTAACAAAAAAGCAATAGTATTTTTTTAGTTGTAAGTAAAGACCCTCTTGTAAGTTGAGAAGTCGTACACTCCTTTCATATTTTTTTTACTATTTTGATAAGAAACAACAAAAACGCTATGAAACTTTGAGTGGCCCAGATTTTTGTGGAAAAAACACATGTACCTAGAGAGAGAGAGAGAGAGAGAGAGAGATACACACGATATATGTCAGAGAGTTGGCTGGAGAAAAGGAGAAGAAGAAGGAAAAAGAAAGGAAAAAAATTTTTCTCCTTGCTTTGTCCAAACCATTAGCAAAAGAACGGGGTGTAGAAAAAGAAATGTGTATAAAACGCAACGCCTATTTGTCGCCTATCCACATATAAGAATACCGTGTCCCGTACCGTACCGTTCGTTTTTTTGCCTTTTGCAATCACAGTTGTGTACTTTTTTGTTCCAAAGGGAAAAATGAGGTAATGCCCGATGTGAAAACAATTGAAGATATGTAAAAAAAAAACTAGAGAGTAGAGTTGCCACCTATTCAGAACATTGCACGATATGTATGCAATGTTGGACGCAAACTTTTGTGGTGGAAAGGAGGATATTATACGTATATTTATTTTACCTTTGTGAAAAAGAAAAATGGAGGAACAAAAAACAACGAATATATTTGTGGGATCCCTATTTACAAAGTTGGTTTTTTTGCAGATTTTCTCCTCTCAGCCAATGGGATCAACATTGGTCTGAAAACTGGGCTTTATGACCCTGCATTCGCACCCCGTTTCACTCAATATTCTACTGGATATTTTAGCTTGGACTTGGACTGCTGCTGCTGCGGATCGAGGCATATATAGGCAGTGTGACAGTCATTGTGAGAGGCTGGTGATTTTTTTTTTCGCGAATCACTTTTTTATGCTTGAACAACCAAGCTGAACACAAGGAAGGATATATATGTATGCGTATATGCGACATATATAGGATAATATAGGAGAGGGGATTCGAATTTGGTATACATGATTGGAGTTGGAGGTTTTGCTACCTAAAAAAGGAAAGGATGTATGTATTCCGTGTGTAAAAATATGTGTTCGCGACGACGACTCCAGTGTTCGCTTTAGTTATTTAGGTTCTTCTTGTGATTTCTCTTGGTGCAGAAAAAAAAGAATGAGATAGATTTTAAAGAGATTGAAAGATTTAGCCTGTAGCCCAAACTCCAACCCGAGTTTTTTTCAGAATAAATATATATGTATACCTACCTATATTCCTATGGAAAGAAGAGAAAAGGAAGGAAGCTGGAGATGGTTCGGAAAAGAGGGGGAGAAAAGGGCAAAAATACCAAGTGTCAACTTGATGGATCAAACGCTGTTGAGAGGTTTAATAGCTAGGATTGTGGGATAAATTGATCGGGTATTCCACATACAAGTCTTTGACATTAGGGGTGGATTTTGTTTGTCAGCCTTGGAGAAATCCTTCTGTCAGCTAGAATTTTTTTCTCAATTTTCTTTCTTCTCCGCAAAAAAAATTCAGCAGCAGCAGAGCAACGTGGCGAGGGAGAGAGGAAGAGAGAGAGTGAGGATCTCCCCAAAAAAATATCTGAGAATAGAAAAAGGATATTACGAAGAAGAAGAAGAAAAAAAATATTCACGTGTGTGTAGTATGTAGGTGGTGGGTAGGTACATACAAGTCTTTGACATTAGGGGTGGATTTTGTTTGTCAGCCTTGGAGAAATCCTTCTGTCAGCTAGAATTTTTTTCTCAATTTTCTTTCTTCTCCGCAAAAAAAAAATTCAGCAGCAGCAGAGCAACGTGGCGAGGGAGAGAGGACGAGAGAGAGAGTGAGGATCTCCCCAAAAAAATATCTGAGAATAGAAAAAGGATATTACGAAGAAGAAGAAGACAAAAAATATTCACGTGTGTGTAGTATGTAGGTGATGGGTAGGGTAGTAGGGAGGTAGGTAACATGCTTTCAGCTTTCACTTTCGTTCGAGCCAATACCTGGGCCATGTAGTGTCGTAAAAGTGAATAATAGTGCGGAAACAGGAGTAATACAATTTCTAGTGACAAGACTGAAAACGCAGAACACGCTACTGCGGAGGAAGAGGTGGATGGAGGTGGTGGCATATGTATTCATTTTTGTAAGGTTCTTATATATCCCCCGTGTTAAATATGTGTGTGTATGGTGGATAAAAAATAACTTGGGATAATACTTTTTCATCACACACACACACACACACATCACCACTGCATCGCATCGTTCCCACATTGTCCTCAATACTCACTCAGTTGCTTGACAAGGTATTTAACATTGGGTGTCTAGACGGAGGCGTTGAGTAAAAACGCGATTTCTTCTAAGGCGAAAAAAAACTGACTGACTGGAGAAGACGAAGAAGAAAAAAATATGTTATTGTCCGCGTAAGCTGAGAAGCTCGTTCCGTCGTCACCTTATGAATTTTGACGACACGTGATATACACGTCCACACGAGAAAAAGAAATGAATGCGACAGTATTTTTTTCGTCCATATTCATATTCCATCTGTGCGCAAAAACGGGGTTTCTTTCTGAGAAGGAATAAGAATGTCGATATGATCATGCATGGACAAATTCTTTTGAGAGAAAAAAAAGTGTGCTGGATGGGAAATGGTGAGTTGGAGCGTTGCGTTGCGTTGTGGAGGGTCTTCTAAGAAAAAATAATATGTGAAAAAATACGGAGACTATATAGTATATAGGTATATACTATCCTGCACGTATCTTCAGCCTATCTCCATCTCCACCCACGACAACGCAACGCTGACTGTCTGATATGGAATGGCACTTTGAAAGATGTACCCTCTGTCCTCCTCCCTGAATATAGATGAGTTTTCAGGTTGGCTGCTTATTTGACAAGGAAAAATTCGAGGCTATTCCATAAGTGAATATAATGAGACTCTTTTTTTGCCCTTTTGTGTATCTAAAAGTGCGTGCATGAAATGTGCCATGGTACATTTGAAACGGAGGAGCAGCAAACAGGAATAACTAACTAGACGTATAATAAGAGCGAGTGGGTGGTGTTCCTTGACGAGAAATAAGTGTTATCAAGAGAAAAATATGTATAAAGAACATGTGTTTCCCTCCCGAGTTAGAAGTTGACACCGTTGACACAGGCCAAACAGTTGGATGAAGAAAAAAAGAATGAAGAAGAAGAAGAAGAAGAAGGAAAAAGGGAGAAAAAAAAATTGAAAAATGGTCTCGGAGGAGTAGGCGCCGTACGGTTAACACATGTAGGCAATTCATATTTTCACACCTAGCTGGCCTCCCTCCACATCATCTCCGAACCGCCGTTTCACTCCGTTTCCTACTTTCATTGAAAAGTTGAGAGAGAGTGTTGTTATCGTTTAAAAAGAAAGTGAGGCACAAGTGCAGTGCGAAATTTTGCGTAAAAACACAACTTTCCCTATACCTATATATATTTTTTTTTGCACCAGATGGTTCTTTCTTGCTCTCAACGATTTTACACTCGTGGTGGTGGTGGTGCTCTTATCCACGTGCCAAAGCAGTTTTAAACGCAAGACAATAGTGAACCGGTTGAGCAACAACAGAAAAAGGATCCATATCCCAGTGTTATATTTATAGCACACAGCTTTAGCAGTTGTAAGAAGTAGTAGTGTGCAAATTTTCCCTATTTTACTTTGTAAAGAGCATCTGCTCTAAAGTTTTCTCTGGTGGATTCCCATTTT
>JAANSN010001373.1:0-34546 GCA_036850665.1 Dicranocentrus wangi | reverse complement strand
CAAGTCGTTTAGCATGGCACCATTGCGATCTAGAAAATTGAATTTTAACGTGTGATAAAATTTTGTGGCTTTTTTGGTTTAAAAGTTGTGTACCTATATTTTTGGTCTTGTAAAAACTGATTTTGCATACCATTACGACTTGGGGCACATGTGTCCTTCGGTGCACAAGTTCTGTTAGCCTTCTCAATATCCCCATATGTAACTCGTGTTGGTCGGATCACCGAAGAGCGAACAAATCTTGGCACTATTGGCTCTGCTGAGCTATTTGTTACGAAAAAATTTTCAAACGATAAACAAACTAGAGTCACTACTATATACAAAGTTAAAGTTGACGAAACGGGCCTTGTCCTCTTGCGTAATCTACTACGCAGACAGGGCCCCTGTGTACTCGGGAAACTATGGCGGTGCATTTTGTTGCGTTCTTGAAAGTTCGAATCCGAGATCCTCAGGGGATCACTGTTGTAATTGTAATGAACTACACTCGAGTGCTCCATGCTTTCATTTTCATTCTGTAGAGTTCCATGGGCTCCGATCAAGCATTATGGGGCTATGAAGCCCCCACATTTTTAATTCTTCTCAGCAGATGAAAGGGATGCCGACCTAGAATTACAATGCAAAAAAAGTACTTCAATTATAATAGAGCAAATGGTTTGTGTAATCCACTGTACCTATTTACTTTGCCATTGTTTTTGCGTGATCTACCGGAAATTCTTTTTGTCAAAGAGGTTGTTGCCTACCCTTAATAGCTTGCATCATTCAGATTTCGTGTTACAGTAAAACCTTTTCTAGCCCAATACAGAGTGTGTGCGTGTGCGTGTCATACATGTACGTTCCTTCTGTATTGTGCATGAGTATAAACAGTTAATTCATAGGGATTTCTTTATTTCGGAGCAAGGTTGATATGCGAGATCAAGCTTAACTGAAATTAGCTTTTTATTGCTGTAAAAACACCTCAACAGATCAAAGTAGTTTAGTTTTGCAATTTTGAGTAATTCTCAGTGGACAAATTAATGCCAAGCGTAAATTGCTTATACACTAAAGTATACCATACAATTTGAACTAATTTTCCCCTTTCCACACTTTCTTGCCCAAATTAGTGCTTCAAATTTACGGCTGGGAACCCCTGGAGGGTATTATCTCATCAAGTGTTGTTACCTTGATTTTAGGTTTTTAGGGGTTCGTCTAGGTATGCCATAAAAGAGTTTTTTGTGTAATTATGTAATAAAATTACTTTCGACCAATTCACTACTGGTTTTTATCAAAATGACGAGATGAGGGCAAGCCTTTGTGTCACGTTGAATTAACATGAGGGCAACAACAGCAGGGGAGGTGACCAATGCGAATTAAATTAACATGCTGTTTTTACTAAAGTAAACAAGGCTTTCCCTTCAAATAATCGCATAATAAATCGAGACAATCAAGGCAACGTCGGGGTGTGCTTCTGCAAGTTAAACTTAACTTCAGTAGCACACTAATTTGCCAACAACGTTTATGCTTCATATAACATTTAAAGGTAAAACCAGTTTACGTTATGTGCATAGGTATATGTTGCAGAAACCCTTCGTCAATAAAGCGCGCCTCTAGTTTACAAACTAGAGTTTATAAAGACGATAGTTTATTTTATAGGTATATTCAGACTTACTACGTAGCTATTATTGTGTCACACATTTTTTGTATAAAAACTTCGCTTCCCGTAGATAATGGTAGATTATGTCTCCCTTTGACGATGACGATATACATGAATGACATATTACGTACCTACCAACGATGTCATCGGTATTGCTGACGAGCAAAAAAAATAAATGACGAACTTTCTGACGAAAGTGAAATTGGTGGAATTGCCGTCTGCAACAACAAAAGAAATATATGTGTCTTCCTAAGAAATAATGATGTGACGATGTGATTTATGAATGATTGTTGTATGTCCATTAAAAACTTCATAATTTTACTGTGTCACATAACGCTCTACTGCTGTGAATCACTGCCTTGCCTTTAACAATAGTTTTGGATAGTATAACACCAGGGTACAGGTTGCAACATTGTTATGCGAAATATAAAGGGATTTGCAGTTTCTTCGAGGCAGTAGTAGTAGCATTAAACAAGTTACAGTTGAATAACAATAATCACTAAAAACGCTTCTTCCTGGGGCATGCATGCATATAATAAGTATGCACGTTCAATGATGCATATATACCCACCAGATACACTCCGTGGCATGCTCGTACGACTTGGATTTGATGATCACTTCCCATTGCAATGATCATTTAAATGTTTAGCACTTAACCATATAGTATGCATGCACGCATACTTTTAAAAAGTGTGTGCATAGTTAAATTCATATGACCAAAAAACAGCCATATAGTATCGTGCAGCATTTACACTCGTGCATAACAGCAATAATTTGTCTGCTGCTGCCTCATACACACTACAAACTGACAATCACATTTTGTTTTTTGTTGTATAATAATAAAATAATAAACGATGAAAGAAAAGGAAGGTATCTAAAGATAAGAACGGATGGATGACTACTACTACTGCACTGTGGCATACACCATCGTGGTTCCTTGAGGGTGTATTGCAGATACGCGAGTAACAGAAAAGTAATTTAAATGTATGTAAATGGCCACAATGGTATATTCCTATACATAGTGGCCTACATTTCAAGGCTCTATCCCGGATGTTAAGAGTGAAGCTCTATACCCTTATCTTATTATTGTTTGCCTATAAGGATACCCCCGCATGGACGTATTATGCATGGATGATTATATTTCGTTGTCGTTTTCAACTGTTTACTTTGTTTTTATAAAGCAGAAAAATAAGCAAGTAACATATCCTCAGGCGTATGCCTAAGAAAAGTGGAAGTGTAAGTAGGCACCTGCCTATCCGTCCTCCCAGACACCCAACTCCTAATCTTCTAGGAACATGCTTGCTTGCTCCTTGCATGTAAATGCAGGGAATCATGATAATTATATCTGATAACAAGAGATTGAGAAGTAGTAATCAAATGCAGCACATGCGTAGCAAAGATATAATTTCTTGCAATATCGAAACAAGTATTACATTCCTTTCATGATTATTTATGGACTGTGAGATGACAGCAAAATCTATTTTTGTAAATGACTGCAATTATGTCCGTTATGTGCTGTTTGGACTGAAAATTATTAAATCACATTGGCTGACTCTGATGATTTCATCCCGTTGCAACAAAGTGATTGAAATGCTTCCAACTAGCGTGCAAGGCGGCATTTCAAAGGAAATGATCCATAATACTGATTATGACTATTATGAACGCAAATTGTCCGGAATTAGATAACAACTTGCGGAAACTATACATTTATGTAAGTAGTGGTGGGTTTGTTATAAATTACAACGAAAGAAGGACATTGACGAAGATTTAATACAATTTGCATCACAGATATTGAAACACATTTGACAACATTTGTAGTACTTTGACAATTTGCGTTGTAGGTAGAACAAATAAATGTGAGCGTAAACTATCTACAGTAGGTGTACGCATACGGTGTGCATGTAACAACTGATGATGAGTTAGCTTGCAACGCAACTATTTTTGACTGACAGACAAATGAAAACAAAAAGGGTGTATTTGCAGCCCGTTATAGACATATCAATTTTGGAGAATTGTAATTATAACAGACATGTTTAGTTTTCACCTCGGGTTGGATAACGAAGTTATTGACGCGTCATTGTTGTTTCATGCCAAACCTCCACCACATTCCAATCCAAAGACAACGTAATAATAATTTTCACTTTTACCATGCACGCACTCCTCGTTCCTTGCGCATCCTAGCTCTATATTATACTGTGCGCATTACCTAATAAGCTTTGTCTGGCATTGTCAGTCAAATTAGTCATCATATCTATATTATGCGTGTGAACATAAAGGCTGTTTTGCATTTATTATGTTAAAGTATAATATACGAATGTACGCAAACATATACGGCTGTGGTTATTACGTATTATACATATAATTATTGATTAAAGTGAAATAAAACTGTACGTTACAGGAGAACTCTGGTAAAGATTTCTTCACATTTGCTCACATTTTTTTTATCAAACTCTCTGCAACCACGACCTCTACTTGTGGATATATTTTATAGCAAAAAAGTTCTTTGTTATCATTCACAATATTGACTATTGTAGTTATTTGTCATTGTGTTCAAGGTGTCGGTCACTGATTACCGTGATGCATCATTTGCAATTTTGTGCCCATTAGCGTAAGACTTTTTGTTTAAATTGAGTCTTACGCCATCCACTAAGCACATAACAATGTAATGTCTTCTTCACTTTGTTATCTGTTTTAGTGAGCACTTTCATTTTCTTTGAAGAAGCCTCTCTCCACCCCAGTTAAGAACGAATAGTGGATTTTTTGCGAGAAAAATTCTCATCACTGTCGCTCTATTGTGTTCGCTGGCCGCTAATGCTGGTACTCAGATCTCCACTTTCAACTACTAATACTGTTACCGCCTTTGTCGATTTGTGTTAAGGCTTAAGTTCGTGAAAATAGGCGTAAATTAGTATTTGATTTTTAATGGGAAAAGAATACACTACGCATATACGCATCATGACATATGGCACGCAAAACGTGAGGGTATGATGATGAGACATCAGCCCCCATCTTGTTGTTGCATAATGCAGAGAGGCTGGCAGCTAATTTATATCAAGTATTTTTTGTGCTTGGATTAGAATTACGTTTTCGTAAGGATGTATCATGTATATCCAAAATTCAGAATAATGGAGGCGGTCAAGGTGTTTCATTCAATTGTGTTTTCACATATCGTAAGCGGTCAGTAAAGTGTATGCAAACCGTTTATCATTCAACGTTATCTTTCTCTGGTTGAAAACAAAATGAATACGTACGATAAATCAAAATCGTCGGATTACAACCCCTTTGCGTGTACTTATTGCAACTTTAAGGAAAGATGGATGTGTATGTGCATAACAGTGGTCATCACCGCTCAAACATCATTTTTACGTTTTGCAATAATAACGTTGAAGAAAAATCGTTAAAAAATGAAAAGTTTCAGGTATCAGGTAATAAATAGTGTGTAGTGGTCACTGATGTATTTTTTACTGGACTAGATTTCATAGCTGCGAAATTTCAATTTATTTCACACGCCATAATACCATTAGAATAGTTCTGCGAAACGCATAATTGCACGTAATTGTTTACTTGCAAAATGACATGTAAGCGGAATTCGACGTACTACGGAGTTCCCGAGAAGCCGGAAACGTTCTCATGTAATGATTACATTAAGCTTTGTACAACATTGCTGAGACTTTTTGACCTTCCACAGCTCATCAAAATTCAGCAGCAGCATCTACATATTTAACATATTATGATGAGTAAGAAAATAGTATGTAAGCCTGGGATGGGATTCCCCTGACTTTCGTCTAACAAACCTTCACATCCGTGATGAATGCTTATGTGTAAATACACTATTGATTGTATGTACAGATATTAAGTACGTAGGTATGTATTCGAGATTGCAAAGAAAACTTTGGTGACGAGTGTGACGGTCTAGCCATGTTACATGCTAAACTGGCCATTCATCAGACCTAGATTTTGTGGATGAATGGATGAAAAGGAAAGATGTGAAATTAAGATGAGTCATGCATTTACTATGTATAGTCCGTCGTAGATAAATTCACGTATATATGATTCTGGTTAAAATTGAATCAAGCATATCATAAACACACAAGAACATATATTGTGGTGATTTAAATTTAATTTTTACGTCACGCAACCAGCTAGACAACAGAATGATATTATCAGTCTTTACTATGTATTACTATCAGCTTCATACCCATGAAGTGATTTATGGAGAAATGAAGTAACCGTTTAAAAACGTTTTAAAATAAAACGGACCCAAGTGGAAACAATATAATCCTGCATCATGTAATGTAATCTATTCCCTGAAAAATGAATACCTACCTATCTTGTAAGTCAATACAACTAGATTACACAGGATGTTGACTTGAAATTATGCAGAGTAATAAGCAAAACAACGTTTCATGACGGAATGAGATGAAATTCTTGGAGAACCGGTTGCTTGTTCCAAAGCTGACCGGCGAGCTGGCTAACAGAACAAACAGCACATTTGGTAAATTTTTGGGACAGGTGCAACGTAAGGTCTCCAGTTCATAGCCCTCTTTATTTGGGTCACCTTTACATATACTACCTAACATCACCAAAGGTCACCTTAACGAGCCCCGTCGCCATTTGAGGCCATTTGAGTATTGATCTAGTACAAACACCCATTACGAAAGCAAGTTTTTACATTTATTCTGTCCGCCCTTTGCAAGTATCATGTAAGGAAGTCTTGAATGTAGGTATTTTACTTTTAACGAAGTAACATTGGACTCAACATTTTCAATGCACGTATGCAATCAATGGAATAAAAGAATAATGCATATCAGACTTATGGTGAGCACCACGGTCATTCCTTAAGGTACATTATCCACAAACAAAACCGATTAAGAAAGTGAATTCATTTGTTCATATCCACAACAATTTTAATGTAGTTCACTTTCCTTCATGCCCGTCCTCCTGTCAAATCTCCAAATCACTAGTGCTAATCACATGACAAATTATGAGAAATTGAATTTTTAAGGTTAACTTAATTAAAAGTCTGTACGGATCGTCACTCTAATTACGGTATCATTGTTTTTCATCAATAAACAAACACGGCGCACCCCTGTCGTACCCCCTGAATCACTCTTTTGCATCAAAGACATGACACTGATTCTGATTAATTTATCTGTAACTGCGATAATAAACCTCAGACGTGTTGTATCCTGCGTCTTTTTATGCTTTGTACAGCGTCTATCTATAATTAATGTTTGTTGAGTATGACAAGAGTTCATTAATAAAATTGATCAATGAGCTGTTTATTTATATACTCACTTATTATTACTGCTGTTAATTAGGTGATTCTATGAATAACGACATGTTAACCTTCAGTTTCATTTCCTTTACAAATCAAGGAGACCAATTGATGACACGACTGCTTATACGATTAGTGTATAAATATGGAAATATCACAAAAGTTTATGGACCTAGGGATAGAATAAAAATCCTGTACGATTTTCAGATGACTTACCATTGAGGTTAATTTAAAAAGTTAATTTCGATAGTCATTCAGAAAGATTCAGAGAAAGTGAGCAAGTTTTCTCCTTTATATTCAGGTACAATATGGTACTAAAAAGTAATTAAGCCATTTGACATCCATGCTCTAGCACCTATACCCATAGGCAATGAGATATGAACTTGATGTAAGGTTATTTTTGAGCCAGTGCATCATGCCCCGGACTCATTTACATTATAATTGGTGTGAGACACGCTGGTCCACTATGTCATGTACGCAGACTATTTTCACTATTGTTTTGACGCACACACTTGTTGAACAAATTTTTGTATGTAACCAACGTATGTTCATTACGTGTCTTAATATCAAAATAACTTCATTGGTGAGGTCATCGGTCATACTATCTGACATCCAGTGAATACTTTTTTGGTGAGTACATGATTATGTGCATCGATAATTAAGTGGTTATAATGTGCACATACGTGCAGTCAGCATGTCTTCTCGAATTTTGTGTTGTGAATGTTGTGAAAATTGCAATGTTTATCATCACGAAAAAAGTAAAGGTAGCAAGACAACCTTTTTATCACATCGCAGCACAAGGACCCAAAATCCTCTCCATTTAGTCAAGTTTTCGAGTTCGTTTGTAAGTAATACGATCAAATGTAAAATTGCATTGACAGCTAAATACAAAGAGGCAAAATGGTTAAGTTTCTCAAAAAAAAAAAAACTTGAGAAAAATTCATTGTTCTATTTTCACAGTTTAGTAACTCAAATGAACTTCGAACTACCAGCAAACTTGTTCGTTTCATTGTAGTCCTCATTTCATAGCATGTCTTCACATTAGACCATTTTTGCGACTTTTACGTTCACGAAACATTCTTCACTACTTTGCTACAAGTGAAACCGTCACAGTTAACGAGTACTGAAAAAATCATTTCTCATTTCTCACCAAGCATTTCCTTACAGACAGAATATGAGGTGGAACGTGGATGTTACGGCGACTCAAGATTCATTGTAGTTTCATGTTTCTTATTGCAAAATGCTGTAAGACATCAAAAGATTGGGGTGGATTAATTTGTTGTTTTAGTTTTTGTTAAATTAGCTAGGGTGATAATACTGATAACTGCAAGTGCATGAGAATCATGATGAGATGCTTGGGTGCTCGTCTGAAAGCAATGCATTTGAGTGAGTCCTGTAGTGGTATACATCAGGGGACTAAGCAAAAAAAACTCTACACCGCTGCATGCACCTCTTTGTTGTATTGTTAACGTATAGTCCCAAAAAGAAACCTTAGATTCTTAAAGGGTTAAAAGAATGTGTCATTGTAAAAAACAATGTTAGTTGAACGTGTGCTCAAACAATGCAGTTTCGCTACTTCTTTCATGCAAATCTAAAAACACAGTTTCGAGTATAAAAAGTGTGTAAGCGTATGTAGGTAGGTATGTATGCTTGGATGGGGTTCACTGGAAAGTAGCAAAAACTCGATGCTGTGAGTATCAATTTTTATTTTTTTTGTGAGAAATTCTGTTTTTATGTGAAAAGCTGCTGAACGCACCTCGAATTTCATCGACAATTCCGGCTAACCGTATGCCTCATTGGTCTTACCTCGTAACCACAAATTAATACCTGGATAATGGTAAAATTGATAGTAACTTGCTATACGGTATTAAACAGCTTTGTTAAGAAGAATCTACAACGTGGTTCGGGAGGAGCCTTTTAAGAGGTTGATGTGCTGGGCACAAATTAGGAATCAATTTTGGAGTCATGAACCTTTTTATACTCAAAGAACAACGGCGCTTGCTCTGGGTCAGGGCACGTGTTTTTACCCAGACCAACTGAACGGTATGACAGGACAAGATAATTTTTTAATGAAATCCATCCGTTACATACTACAGGGGAAACTACGGAAATTGATGTTGACCGTCTGCTGTTGTTTATTGTGTTAATCAGCGAATAGTTTGTTTTCCCTTCCCGGTGTACATTCTTGAACGCTGTAAATAGTCATTATTACCTCATGCAAACATAGGTATTTGTACTTTGATTTTCAAGTTATTTGGTCGGTCGACCGTAGGCATTTCAACGTTTACGATGTTACACCGGAATAATTTATTTTCTTCAATATCCTGCCAAGGATTCAACTCTCATTGATTGTGCCACATACATATTATACACTTTCAGTGGTTGTAGTGGCTTGCTTCTCCTGCATTAATAAAAAATGCACACACGTGTCCGCATCCGTAACACTAACTACACGCCAACAATACCAACCGCACACTTGAAAACGAATGTTTGAAGTTGTCGGACCTGCTACTGCTAGATCAGGTTTCTAGTGACTTTCATTTCACTGTTTAGAACTACCATTACTGCTAAGAGAACGGCACTACGGCAAATTATGCAAATTCTGCATTTTTTATAATTAAAGGATACCACTTGTCGATACCAAACATCGTGATCTTATATACCTTCATCCTTATATCGAATCTTGCATTCACCTGCCAACACTTTTCATCTCAGATCTGTTTTTGATAGATTTGCCTTTATAAAGATACCACACCGTGCCACAACACTTATTCAGTTCACTAGAAAATTGTTTCAATTCAATAGACGAGTACATGTTCCTACCTTAAAATGAAATAACACTGAATTACGTCATTGCATGCGGTGCGGTAGATCGAATAAGCAATTAAAAGTTTGAATGTGTAACGACAGGATAATCATCACGTATTAAATATTTAATTACAGCTCAATAATTTTATAGGCTACGACTACGTTTACGTCTTTTACAACGTACACATAAAACTTGTAACTATACGGGTACACCTCACCTCACAGTGTAAATAGATAGACTCTTTTAATTCATGGTACTGTTGCTAATTTGAGATCGTTAAGAATCCTTGCAATGCACCAAGAAATCAAGTCGATGAGTGTTCGTGAAAGCGAATCTTCTGTAATCGAGGTCTAACTGGATTTTATATCTGTGATCTTGAATGTTTGCTTGCATGCATACACAATTTAAACGACATTGGTTGAAGAGAACTATAATAATATTTGGTCCGTTAGTTAATGGAAAGTAGACAAAAATTTTCGTACCACTGAAATGTTCTTCACGGTCAGCGTCTCCACTGATGATGTGATGTGTTTAGGAAAGACGTGATTTTATAACGGTGAAAAGAATTTTCGATACGCTAAACCTTATCACATAGAATGCAGAGTGTAGGTACTCAAATCTTAAAGTTTTCCTTGTTCCATAATAGCACATCACGTTATACGTCTCCTAATTTAGGATTAGTTTTATGACATCACGACATCCCTGTTCCGCACTCACTTTTATGAGAGAATTTAATGGTTATTATTATTACATTATGGTGAAGAATACAGAGTTAGAATACAGAGTAAATATTGCATTGTGTGCTATACATATTGTATTCAAATTTTTGTATTGTTGCTGGATACATTTGATTTTCAAATGTGTAATGAATCCCTTTTAGAGTGCTTCTAGCTGCGCAGGAGCTTAGTGCTCCCTGTATTCTGATATCCAAACACCTATATTCATCAATCCCAAAACCTTGACAAGAAAAGAATAGAGGAAAAATAGGAATCTGACGGGTTGGAGCAAAAATAGTGACTCATTTTATATGTCAGTCCCTTTTAGACCGCGTGCAGTTGTGCATCCAAGCATTTCGTCTTAGGTTTAGTTAGACGATCCTCTCCAACGACAAATCGTTCCTTGGTGTAAAGTGCTTCCATAACGGCAACTTTCCGTAATCCTGTCAAGGTACCAATATCACTTTTTGTCTCGTTTTCCACACAGTCGACCTATATTTTTCTGTGTTGAGACGGATGTCTTGTAACATAGACTCCCTTAAACTAAGGTACCTTTTCATTTCTTTTGTGACTAATGTGGTAGTTTTGTGAGTAAGAAAGATAATGCGAGCTGCGTGCATAACATCTAGGTTTTGGTATTCGTTAATGCGAGAGTACTAAGGTTGCTGGGAATGGGAATCCCAGGAAAGTAAGACTCCGTCCATCCGTTGTTGCAATCTAGTTAAAATGTTGGTTATATCACTATAAGGGACAGAAGGCTGCCTATATATTTCTTAAACTTGTCCAGCTTTTCCAGGAACAATGGCACAAGCGTCCTTGTAACGTGTATCTATTCAGCTGGAAGGCAAAGAGCCTGAATGGTAAAGAATTTCAGCTTTATCACTCCCCAAGTAAAAAAGATTTCACTTCGTTTTCTTCATATGTTATATTCTTAGCCTATCACCACAATATGAGTTTTAACATCTCACAAGGTATGTATCTTTGGTCAATGCATAAACCTTGGAAAGACACGCATTGTATAAAAGTTTTTAAAAGTGCTTTTTTACAGAATCGCTTCACCGTGTACTCCTGACTACATTTTTACGAGGACTACATTACATGAAACGTTTTAAGAAAAAAAATCTTTCGTGTGTACGTATCTACTTTTTATGTGCACAGAAACATATTCATCATCAATGAAATCTCTATAATCATCTTGTTTTTTTATTTTTAAAAAAGTGCTGTGTTTGGTGCAAGGAACTCATGAAATTATACCCAAAGTATAAAACAAAGCAAAACAGCCAAAAGCATAGCTCCACATACATAGTGTGTTGCGTACAAGAAACTGAAAATGTTTGAACGCGTAAATTACAATAAGGTTGAATTTCATATCAACTATTAACAAGTGTTTCACCGCAACAAAAACCACGCACTGGTGAATTGCATTGCACTCACTCAGCTAATCGAACATTTTTTCAAACATTCATACCTTCTGATACCACTTCACTTCTACTAACCTGATTCTTTACCAGTTTATTATTAAATTCGTGATCATATTGATCATCCCCCGTAAGAGCCACTAACTTCGTTTTCTCTCCTCCTTTTTCATAACAACCTCATTTTTTTCTATCGAAAACAAACTTTTCTAAACTGTGAGTCTCGCTCGAGCCTAAGTCAAACAATGAGTGCCGACATAACTACAATGTTCTTCTCAATTTCATTCATCCATCACCTCGTCTTATGGAATACTCGTGTGTGGTCAATAAAATGTAATCATATTTGATTGATATAAAAATCATAGGATCGTATCGGAAAAACGAAAATGAAGAATCGAGCACTTTAACACTTTGTCAGTGTTTGTATCCCTATATGTCTAAAACATTCCATTCACCCCTCGTTATCATTCTCTCGTCTTTCCTATGCCATAATAGCGTATAAGCTTGATGAAGGTGGGCAAAAAAGGAAGACCAGAGCGAAATTGGAATATTTTTTACATTTTGAAACGCTTTCTTTACACGATTCTGTACATTTTATTCATCGGAAAAAAGATGAGATCGACTGATGTTATGTTGCACCGAACGTTACGTATTTCTTCCATGCCATTTAGCAGCCATTGTTATATATCGTAATAAAAAGTGGCCATCACTCATACAAAGTATATGTGTTCAAGATAATATATAGGGGTGCACTTTGCGTATATACATAGTAAGATTGTTCACTCATCCACTAATTTAGACGAGTCTTAGTTTGAGATATTGACTTTCTCAAGCGAAATTCCCTTACATGAGCAAACAGGGATGGAATGAGTGCGAGCATTTTTTGCGAAGATGATATTTATAAACTTTTTAGCTGATTATGAGATAAATTATACACGAGAAACCAACACATTCTCAGATTTTCTACCAAAAAAGTGCGAGTAGAAATGGAATACACAATAATACGAACTGCAAGTTAATAACAAAGTGACCATGCCGAATGCAATATTTTCCCAACAATGGATTTTGCGGCTTGGTTTGGTTATATCCAACAACATCTGTCTATGACCTGACGTTTACCGCCCTACTCCTTCTTCTGCATCCTCAACTTAACTATTGTATTCTATGTATTTTCGTTTAAGAGGAGGTGTAGGTAGATAGGATAAACTTTCTACTACTGCTTCCTTACGAACAAACTATTTGCGTATGTGCTTATTCATTCATGTATTTCCAATTCAAATTTAGTAATAATGGGCATGCATACAAAATATGATAAAGGCGTAAGTTGTGTTATATAAAATAGGATTACACATTTTCAAACTTTATAATATTAATACATATATGGTGAGACTGAGGCAAATACGTACCATAAAAAATGGATCCAATTTTTTCATTCACATTCGATTTTCAGCAGATTTTGTTTTTAAAAAAATATTCAAGCAAACGGATGTTTCGAGTTTTGCTAAAGTACACCTGCTTAGAAAGCAACTTGTTGACCAGTATGGCTCCACAAGACAAGTTATAGATAGCAATACTTTGTGTTTCTGCGCACGATTTTTTTCTGCTGATTTTTTTCACATGTACACACACAGCTGCAATAGGTCACATAAATTGTGATAAGTATACGAAATAACCACGAAAACTAATATTTATGACCCTAATTCCTGAGTGGGAATCTAGTTAAAATCCATGTGCTCAGGATGAAAAGGAAACCAGAAGCGGAGATAGAATAGACGAGGGGGAGAACGAAGATGAGAACAGGTTTACTTTGACAGTTTTCATGTCATCTTCTGAAGTGAATTGTACACACAAAGAAAATTATTGCCGACCGAGATTTTGAAATGTTGTCCACTCAGGAGAGCCTTGCTTTGTATTGAAATTAAATTACACTTGCGAAGAAATGCTTTAGGATGTACAATGTAAATTTTATGTTTAAATACAGAACCACGCTCACAAACCGAAATGAGCTTTGACACGACACTTTTCACAAATATTCCTCTGACGATTCTCACACAGAACGGGTAAAAAAATTATGAACACACTAACTTCTAGTTACAGGAACTAGTGCCACTGCAAGGTGGACAATTCACAATTCATGACACCTCTGCTGCTGTTTAACGAAACTGTTTAAAAATGTACTCCACATGTACGGTACCCCAAGATGTTCTCACATCTACGGACTTATGAGGACTGAATGAGAGGAACTACCATTAGGTTCTTAAGACGTACCTGTGGCTAAAATAAAAGAGCAGTGACAGACGCTATGTAGTTATGTTGCATTTGCAGGGGCTGTTAGAACGCTAGGCTGATTGTTATTGTTATTGTTGAGAGATGCATGCTTACCTGTAAAGAAAAAATGTTGAACACAGCTTAAAGCAATGAACGTTGAACGTAGCGTATGTCTGCAAATGAACATTCTCAGACATTGGCCAAGTATGTAATGTGGATTCAACAGTCTTTGCTCAGCATCTCTCAGCTATAGAGCACACAGCATATATATATTACTCATTTTCTCCTGAGAACGCTTATACACTTCTGTTGAACGTAAATGTGGCGTGTATGTAATATGTACCTAATGCATATTTCAGCTGCTCTGCGTTACGTCGAAAACGAACATCTTAACAGAGAGCTATTTGGATTTGGATGGGGATGAGATCTCTCGTCATCATCACGAACGAAGCACACAGATCACAGATGCAAACGAAAACAGAAAAGAAACACAGAGATACGCATATATATGACGTATTTGTGTGATATTTAATATGTTATCCTATCGCACTCCTGTTGCCCACTACCCGAAGGCGATAAGACATATATTTATGTGCTGTTCATGATGGTTTCATTCACCGCAAATATTCTGAAAAGGAAAAATTGGACGAGTCGAGAGAAAAGAGGAATTAATTGATTTTATCCTTATTACACTCCAAATACAACCGTCAACAAAAGAAAACACGAAACTCCTGTTAAATGGCTTAGCTTAGATTTCCGAGATTATTATATACTACTAACTTCTGATGAGAATTGAATTTTTCACACCTTAAAACGCTGACGATATGCCGGCAGAAGAATAAATGGGGCACGATGATCAACAAAATTTATTAGTGAAATGCCACGCTTATTAGTCAATCTATGCGAAATACGAAGTTTTATATAGTTGGATCTTTTTCCTACCTGTGCATTTTTACTTAAAGTTGTGAATCATCGGACAACAATATGAGTTTCTTGCTCAGTGATGCAAATCTTTAGGACAGTGCCGTGCTTACTGCACATTATCCATTCTCATTAAAAATAGAACTTGTCTATGCTACTGAAATAAGCATAGGTAAGTAATTCCTCATTTTGCTAGTTTCCGACAGACAGACATCTCACATACGAGAACGACACATATATGTATATATACCTGTCCTCATACCTCTGACAATACGCTCACTTTCCATAGTGTTGACGTTTTGCAAGCTGTAGGCTATAGATTTGGGGAGATTTGATTTGTATATTCACTAATCTCTACACATACCCATTTTCCACCACATGTTACACGTTATCATTATATATTAATGAGTAGAAATATTGCCCTTCAGATAAACATGATATATTGTAGCACATTTATTTATAGGGGGTGAATTTCCTTCGCGGTTTTGAGGGATCAATGCATGAGCTGCATTTCAATTTTGCTATTTTCTACCTGCCAATAATAATTATATCGTGGACAGATGCCTTTGCGCGATATTTTCATTTTACATCCGACCAGATACGCATGGCAAAAATGGCAAAATTGAGATTTTAGGACTTTTGTGGGCTATTATGAGTTACATATTCGCAAATCATCAGTTAGCCAAGCACTTCAGGGCATTTTGTTTTGCTTTGCTTGTTGAATGGTGTAAAACTTTTCCTATTCGTTTCTGCTTGAACATAAGGTACTTTATCAGTTCACTTGCCTGCAAATACCTTATCCACCAATATGCATATATACATATGTAACGTACATTAGCAATGGATGTGTATCATGCATAAATTAATAATTTTATTTTTACGACTTTTCGTTGGACGGATGGAAGGTTTCATTATTGCGGTGTCTTTGTTGAATTTGGCTTCGTTTTGCGTATTCTTCTGCTCTACTCGCAATAAACGCAAATTTTGCACTTCTTTACGTGTCCATCGAGTAAGGCACCTTGTATTTACGTATGCATGAGTGTTACTCGGTGCTAAAAATATGACTTCATTTACTACTCTAAGGAATTGACAGGAGGGGTAAAAAGAGCTCCATACTACTATCAAGTGATTTTCATTGTAGGCCAGGCATTATTAGCCTTTTCCAACGGGGGCGAAGTTTTTAATACAAAAGTTATATTTTTGTTTGAACGATTCAGTTGTCTGTACTCTGCAAAAAATAAAAGTTACGATTCGATACTAGTTATGACTGATAGTGATAAGATAATGGTAAATTCTAATGAGGCATACTGCATTTACGCACAAGCTGCGATTTATATCACGGCCTCAAGGCGTCATTAAATCTGTCCAATTGGACTTTTCCCCCGAAAAACCTATAGTAAGTTATACAAATTGGAAAGCTACGGAGGACATCATTCACAAGAATTTTTGATAGGCTACTGCATCTAAATAATATGCGTTGTGCAGTCATTGATCATATCATAACTTACGATTTTTTTTACAAATTAACAAGTTTCTATTGTTGAAGGATATCATTGAATGGATATTTTGGCAATACTTTTATAAAACCATGCAAGGTCAACCATACAGGAATTATATTTGTACAGTAGTACAGAAGAGGTTGTCTCAACTCAAACTACCAATTAATCTTTGATCCGAACATGATTGATCCGTAGTAATATAGTTTGGATTTTCTCGATATATCTGTATACCGTGGAATGTGGAATGCGTAAATTGTAAGTACGATGTGCAGGAGGACGATGATTCCGCATTTTAGTGTTTGTGATTTATGATGAAACTTGTCGAACGTTTCTATTGTTTGTAGTAAATCATACAATATACGTTTTTGGCTAATAATGTATCGGGTACTGCGTATGTCAAGGTGCATATTGTTTTTTACTAAAATCGCTCTTTCGTTATAAATCACTTGAAGCAGAATAGCAGAAATGAGTAACCGGATATTTTTGTGACATTCTGCCGTTCACCACACTGTTATTGCGCTAAATGTTCATTAAAATTAGGATACACAAACGATCTTAAGAAGTTGTAACACGGTCATGCCATGCAACGCCAACCGCACAATTTTTTTTGCAAATTAGTAAACAGGTGCTAACAGTGTGGACGTGTAAGGTTGATGATAAATGAGCTGTAGCGTCTCACATTGAAGTATCGCACTTTCTCGCTATCCATTTACTAATCCTTCAATAACTAGATCAGCTTCGGTGCTTACGGGGACGGTTGATTAAATTGGTAAGGAATTTCATCTTATAAGTTATAAATCATGAATTACACTAGTGATTAAGTCAAAATTAGATCAAACCAATCCATTGATGACTCTCACTCATGTTGATATGCACATAATATGATGCCTTTTACGAATTACTATTACCAAAAAACTGATCGAGCTCGAATACCATTGAATACTGACTTGTTCTTGAATGGAAAAATAGGCTAATTCCTTATCTCAAAGTTATTGCCCTTCTTTAATTGATTATGTAAATTCATCATATATACTTAATTGACAGGATGACAAGCTTTACTTTACGACTAATTTTTACATGCACCCCTTGGGTTTCTCATGCATATGGTCGCACAAATGGAAGCACTCTCGTAAAAACAATTAACTGGTGAAAAACAATAAGCATCTGCATGGCAAGTGTATTGGCTAAAAATCAGTTTATGCAGACGTGATGTCCACTCTGGTGCCAGAACATGAAAAATATGGCGATACACTCCTGCTGACAACCTTTCCTTCTCACTTTCAGCAAACGAAACTATAAAATTTAAATATACATTATAGCTAATCAATAATATTTTAGGATACTATCTTGTAAAGTTCATGGTGAATGGGAAAGGGAAGGTGTGCGTGCGGTGTATTGTATAGATTCATGAAATCTGTTCATTCGTGAAGCTCAACAAAAGATACGTCAACAGTGCTGACTTTAATTGAAAAGAAATTTATTTAAGCATTTCTACCATATATCATAATAGCATACAAAAAAGGTATCGAGAGCTAGCATGACCTATATTTACTTGATGTTCAAATCTTTGAAACAGAAGCTGATTCAGCTATCATTACAAGTTTTTAATGGACATGAACGTTGTATTGTATGAGGTGTATAGTTCAAATAGGTAGGTAGGTTTATTTACGCAGTGACAATTTTCAGTATTTTCCCACAGCTTTGATTAGTGTATATCTAGGTAAATGTGAATGCGTTTCAAAAACACGTCTATTCCCAAACTTTTACGCTTCCAGAGATATAACTTTTCTTGTGAAAGATAAGCGGTGGGAATTTCGCCACGGTGGAAATATAAAAAACATGCGTTTGAACCTACGATAAGGTTTAATAATCATATTAAAAATTAAAGTACCAAGCTTATCGTGTAAGCAGTTTGCCGTGGCATTGTCATGCTCGGCTTTATTTCTGAAAACTACAAAGCCATATGCCATCAATTTTCTTCTTATCATTGAATGTCGTTTGATCATGATTTAATTGTAGATTTAAATTAACGTGTATTAGCATAAAAATAGCGTCCCACGCCGTATATGGAATACACGGAATTTTTCATACTTATTGTTAGTGCTGAAATACCATACAGCAAACTTCGTTGTAACAGGACTTTGTTGCTCTTTCTTTGCTACACCTCACCATGCAAATAAGGCAACATCTCTACCTGGCCAAACATGACGCATCTCACCTACATACAACGTATTAACCGTAATCGAACATCTAATGCGGTGCGGTACAAGGTATATATAAGGAATTGTTCTAAAGCAATACACAAAGTGCATTCCAGTCGGCGTGGCTTTTCATTTCAACTATGATACAATTAAAGTGACTCTGGCTGCGAGCATCAATTTTGAATCACAGTGGGAATTATCATCAGAATGCGGTCGCACATTATTGCCTCAACTCAACTACCCCACATTGATATTGACATTCTCCCTTGAAGCCCCTCACTTTAGTATGGAAAATGTTTGGATATAAATGAAACAATGTGTCTGAAGATTGCACATGTGTATATTTACCTATGTTATATGCATATGATGTATTTAAAAATGTAACTCCCATGCATGTATAAAAAGTAATAATTGACAGAGTATACGCTTCATTTATTTGTCTACATTGATGACGATTTAGTACATACATGTAAAAAATATACATAGCATAACAATTCCTTTGACTTGGCTAAGTTTTGTAAAAAAAAAAGACGAGCAGTTGTGTTTACCAATGGAGAATATACTCATGTAGGATTATTAGCTTACAATCTGAATAAGATTCTAAATATTCTGCATATGTATATATGCATATATCATACGAAGCTCTGGATTAGAAGGCCGAACCAGATTGTTGCTCTTCTGTCTTGTCATTACAATTGTAGGTACAATGTAATACGCCGTGTACGCAAGTGAATGTAAAATCGAAAACGATTGGTTTGTACGCAAGAAGAGGGATACAATTTATGTTCAACTATTAAGTAATAATATAAAATATAATAGAGCATAGATATACATATATATTATTCATATGAAATTAGAATGCTGCAAGTTGGATACTCTTTTGTTAGCTGACATTTGCAGAAGCAGAGGACACACTTGTAGCACCAGATATGCATATGTTACACTTACTTACAAAGGATATGTTATGCAAGCCTTATGCAGTTATATTGGTTGACGATATGAGATTATACATTTTTATTTTTCTCATTTGCCAGAATGATACATTAGCTATTTCTTACATAATACATTTTACTCAAAGGTACTTTCAGTTGAACGAGCTGCGTCTACCTATTGCATGCGACTATTGCCATTGTGGAGTTGCAAAAACACGCAATCTGGAACTGTATAAGAAATACATTTTGTACTAAGTTGTAATTCGGATATTCTGAGTGTATCAAGTGTGCATCCACGTATCCTTAGTGTGTGAACTCCATATGCTGACTAACGTGCTGGAAACAGGAAAAACAAGGAGCAATATCCAGATCGATAGGTTACGGAAAACGCTTGCGTGTTGGAAAGTCACAGAAAACACATTCTGAGGAGAGGTTCACACACACACACAATCAATGTGATGTGAGCAAACTTAGAATCAGGACTATCTTTAGGACAGCATGGTTATATTTTCAAACTGGAGGATATCTAACGTGGTTGCCAAATAAAATGTGAGAAGTTGTTTTTGTGCATCAACCATTTGGCAAATGAAAAAGACTTTTTTATTCCTTCAGACTGGTGTAATACTCGGCTGAGACGCAGAGAACTTCCAGGTTTTGGAGCAGCTGTTTGAATATATAGGAATACCAAAAGAGTAATTTATAGGTAGTTGTTGGAAAATGTGAAAGTGAGGGGGTGGAAAATTACAAATCGACCCCAAGACCTTATATTGCTATTGCTACCCGTATTAACTGTTTAATCTTGAGTACCAAAATCAAGCGTAGCGACAGCGAGCATACACGCCAGCCGAATATCCTTAAAACCTACAACTCGGGTTTCTATCCCTAACCCATTCATGCGACGAGCGTTTGTAAGTTGCTGCAAGGATGGGTAATGCAGACACAAAGTTAAACTTTAGGAAAGCATTTGTTGAGCTTTCTACTAAAACACGGGTAATCAGCTATTCAGTAGTTTAATTTTTCCATTCATCCATCATTTTCGGTTATATGCATTATCGTAATAATTACTGTAATTCTTCTAATTTCAATGTAGCCTATCGACCCAGGGGATGATGACTTCTGGGATCAGTTCTGGGCAGACAATGTTGACAGTCCGCAAGACGTTTTCACTCTAATCCCTGCATCAGAAATACGGCAGTTACGCGATGAATCACCCAACAATTTAGCCACACTTTGTTACAAAGCTGTGGAGAAATTGGTTAAAGCGGTGGATACGAGTTGTCGGACTCAACAAGATCAGCAAACCGGTAATTTAAGAATGCATTTTTGTGTTTTTAAACTCAAAAGTGTGCCTCACTTTGCCCGAGAGCATGGCACATTTTCCCTGTGATGCTATAATGTGTTATTATGTATGCATGACGGGGATCAAGCATTTTTTAAAATAGCAAACGCCTCTCACAGCATCGCCCATTCCATTAAAATAACCGGCTACATCTCAAAACGTTTGCTAATTATGCAACCTTATCAGGATTATTGGCTATAGAGCAGTATAAATGATGGCGTGCGTGTCTGCGTGTGCCTATGTCTTAAAAAGAGGAATGGTGGATTGACCGCATAAAGAAGTCATGAATATTTTGAACAAGTGCAGCTTTTTATGCACAAACTGATCATTACTTAATATTCCCTTACCTTGTAATACGAGAGAACGAGACTACCTACTACTTGAGTGAGCACATAACTGGACGTGCACAGGCATATTTGTATTGCCTCCTTATTTTTTATGCATATTTCTTTGTACACGAGAATTCATATTTAGAAGTCTATTGTTTTTACCACGTTTTACAGTAAAAGGCAAGATTTTAATCTTTAGTCCTGTTGACATTGCGATGAGCACGCCTTTTTTGTGCTCACAGTTCTTTTGTGTTGCTTTACCCTTTAACCCAAAGTGCCATATTTGATATTTGCAACCTCCGATCTTCTGACAAATATTTTAAATCACAATGAAATGGATGAATAAATGCGTAAAAATGTGTAGCTGAGCAGTCTGAGCACAGATTAGAATCGAAAACGCCTTTTAAGCCCATTAATAAAAGTCATGCTAAAATGCTAAGTCTTTGATGCGTGAGATTTCCTCTTACCAGGAATAACAGCAACGTAATCGTAGTTTTGGTTGATCTGGCTTTACGGTGCGGTGGAGTTCAAGTGTGAAGAATAAGAAACGAAAATTGACAAATTGATATAGCTAAATACTGCCTAATCGACACGTGTATTCCTGAGTATTTAATGTGTTATGGTATGTAAGTCGCATCGGCAATCGGCATAAATAATTTTGTATCAAGTGAGCCTTTGATCGAATTCAAATTCAGTAGATTTGAATACAAATAAATCAGAAAAACATTGTGAAATGGTTACCGTCTTCTACGACACGATGGGCCTGATTTTTTTTGTTGAATTTGTGACTTACACCTGCTTCAGCCATTGCTACGTCAATGAAGCAATAAAAACCAACGGGAGTGAGATATTTTTTTTGTTTTAAAAGTCTCCCATGAAAATTCCGTTCGACTTGTTTCAATCTACACTGTAGCGTATATCCCGATTAAGACAGTGCTGTTATCTGTGACATGATGGTATATATGGGCCATATTCGTTTATTCTTTTTTCTTTCAATTTTTAATAGCTCTCAACTGCATTCGTCTCCTTACTCGAATCATTCCGTACATGTTAGAGGACCCAGACTGGCGTACATTCTTTTGGTCAAGTCTTCCAAGTGGTCAGCCTCAAGAAGATGAAGATACATTACCACTTGCTAAAGCTCTCATCAGTGCACTTTGCGTAAGTTGGTCAGCTTATAACTTTATCATCAGATATCGGATAGTGAGTAGTTGCGTTGCGTATCGTATTCTTCGCTGGCAGTAAGTGAATTGTTTTCTAATCGCGACACCTTGTCATCTCCCATTTGGTAAGTTATGTAATGAATGTGAAATTATGCAGTGTCCTATGCATCCTGTCAAATACATTTTTTAACGATTCCCTATTGTTAATGAATATTATGGTTATTGGGTGATGATACAAGGGAAAATTAAGATGCAATTTCAGATTCGTGACTATTTAAGGGGCGTGTGATTCTTAAGGATTAGCAAGGCAAAATTCGCGCTGTACAATATATTCGTCGTAATATAGCAGAGGTTGTGGGTACTGTCATTGTACCTTCTGAAAGGTCCGAAAGTCCTATCAAACTTGTAAAAATCTGATTGGCCCATCCCTAATTGATTTACTTGTCGGTTTTGTCAAAAGTCGTATGCCTTTTATTGAATATCAAATATCAATCTTCGTGGTTACTTTGTCATGTACAAGGTTATGGTGATGATATATGTGCCGTACCTACGAACTGTCCCCTGTTTTTCTTTTGCATTCCTGTAGTAATCATTGTAATTACATTTCACAGAGTTTTCTAGCAACTATTTCAGCTGTGGGTTGGCCACTGCTAAAATCACACCTATAAGAAGACAAATTTTGATCTGATAATTGATACCATCATCGCAATTATTGATCTCATAAATTTTCATTTTTACATTGACTCTTGTCAGGGGTTGATTAATGGAGTGGATGGGATAAAGGATGGAAAGGTGCCATCTTGTTGTTAGTGCCAAGCAAGTTTCTCCCATTACATATTGCCATAATAATCTAACTCTTTTAATTTACGAGAGGAGTAGCAATAAGAAATTATTGGTAAACTGGAATCGGTGACCTGTTTCATTCATGTCATAAACGAAATATCAAAGTTCAATGGCGACGCGACGATGAGTATCAGCTTTTTTTGCTTGAACGCATATATATATATTCCTTTACGGCATATTTGTCTAGAGAAGAAAGGAGGTGAGATGATTTTCAAAGATGGAAACCGTTTATCAAGGGCGTGTGCAGTGATCTCGCTCTGCTATAACGCACCTTCATACAAATAAATCCCTTATATATTTGGTGTCAAACCATATAACAATGAGCAGATGATGATGATGCGGTTCAGATGTCCCCTCCTCGTTCACGGTGTAATAAAATCAGTTAGCTAGTCAGGCTAAAGGAAGTGAAGCAAATGCTGTATTTGTTGACGTTTTACTACCTCACAGCTGCCTCAGACGGCGAAGAAGCAGATGTATAAAATGTAATTTACGACAAGGAGGGTATTTAAATTGTGTAAGCTTTCAAAATGTAACTCATCTGCCAAGCTGTCACCAGCAAAGACACAATCTTTTTGATTTACAATATGTTTTAAATGTCTCGGAGCCGCAAATGATAAACAAGATTTCGTGATTTTCTCTTCTTATAACAATCTAATATGTAATGCACATCGTTATCTGAAATGACTTATTTTTTTTCTCCTCAGGATTTACTCTTCTGTCCCGATTTCACAGTTGCAGCAAACAAAAAATCTGGCCCGGTAAGTCTCATTGAGTATCTTATTTCAGCGATATTAATGCAGCATTTTATCCTCTTTTTACAAAACGCTGTTCTGTTACTGTTGCAAAATCTTGTTGCTGAATGAAACGGTGCAAAGCAAATGTTATTCACCCAAATTTTAAATTTTATCAAACCATAGTTCTAAATGCTTTTTAATACAAAAAAAATCCTCAAGCTTTTATCTATCTCATCCCATATTTCCTTTGCTGTGTGCTAGTTTAGCTGGGCTGATAAGAAAAACACATTTTTTTGAAAAAGGCTTGGCATTGCCAACGGCTATTTTAAGTACCTAAATGGATAAGGGATGGGAGAGAAGAACGTAATACATTTCAAAATTACCTTGATTAGTCACATATTATGTAAAAAAAAATATTGAAAAAGTCATCATCTTCACCATCACATGTCAATCTCTCATTACATTACATCTCGTCTCTGGCCATCAGGTCAGCAAAACCTACAAACACAGATATTTACGCAATTTCCCAGTATTCTTCCTATAAAGGAAAAAGTGCCGTGCTGACTGCTGCGTCGTGTATAGTGAAATTCCATATTTTGTCTGATTTTTTCCTCGTTTTGTACTTAAAATATTTATATAAGCTCTTAAAGCTTTTATGTTGCAGTGTCTGCATGTTATGAGCAAGTTCATTAGGAACAGTGGGGTGTAATGAGCGTTCAATAACTTTTTCGTGAAACATGAAACATTATGTGATGCTTCTTAAATACTGATTATTATTTGTTAGGACAAGGAATTTTAGTAGTAGTAGGCACCCTGACTAAGTGCCTTTTTGTGAACACGTCTCGACGGAAATAAATCTTTCGATAGGATTATGGGGATGATGATGAGAGGAAACAGTTTTATACTGTTGTTACGTAAGGGTGTTTAAAAATGCCTTGGGATTTTCAATGAGAAGATCCCATCCCGATAACGTATCTACCTACATACTTACAAACACATTCAAGGTTTTTTTTCATACTCTTCGTTTTGTTTGATAAGGTTGACGCTGCTGCTGTGGTATAAGCCATGATGACACGTTTGTTTAAATGGTCTTGCGAAATGAAAAAAGTAAATATTTTGATTGCAAATCCAAGTTATTACAGTGAAGTGAACGTGAAATTTGTTAAGTATACAGTTTTATACTGTTGTTACGTAAGGGTGTTTAAAAATGCCTTGGGATTTTCAATGAGAAGATCCCATCCCGATAACGTATCTACCTACATACTCACAAACACATTCAAGGTTTTTTTTCATACTCTTCGTTTTGTTTGATAAGGTTGACGCGCTGCTGCTGTGGTATAAGCCATGATGATGGGATGAATATTATGATGACGCAGCTGTACCACACGTTTGTTTAAATGGTCTTGCGAAATGAAAAAAGTAAATATTTTGATTGCAAATCCAAGTTATTACAGTGAAGTGAACGTGAAATTTGTTAAGTAGGATAAAATTAGTGGTTAAAGAAATAAAAATTCAAAAGGTATTTTTGAAATGTAATTTGTACCATACTTGAAATTAACAAGGTAGAATGGTGACACATTTTTTTTCTAATGTTTACACTCGTTTTGTACCACATATTAGGAGTGTACACACTTACACGAATGAAACATGATTCTAGCACATGAAGGCTGGTCACGTACATTTTTATTCACATTTTGATATCTATATTGCCACTATTTTTTTTAAAATATGAATTTGCATTTTGTAACATAATCAAAAGTATGAAGTATTAATAGCTGTAATCAATCAATTATGATTACAAAACTTGATATTAGCACGATATGAATTTGATGCAATTCAAAAAATTCAATTAAAAGCTGGTGATCACATGTATGATTGTGAAGTGTATCGTTGAAATGGACTTTTTATGAAGTTGTGTGGTGATATGATGTGATAATGCGTTAAAATTGAGTTCATTCTTGGTATATATTTTATACGTACCTAACGATCAATAATAACATTTCTTCGTATCAATTACTTTCATTTAGTGTATAGGTGTATGCAAACATGTTTTCTCCAATTAGAAAATTTATTGCTGATTGAAAATTGAAAATTATACATATTTGTATAGGACCACTTTGGTAATGACATACCTTAGAGCAAACTCATTTTCAAATTCCTAACAGTCCCAGAGTCACAAAATTACACTGTCGAAGCCTGGTAATATATAAACTCATCAGATTTGTAGGCATAAAAATGTTTGCAAACAAATTCATTTATGTATTTGTAGGCGCTTCAAATATCACGCTTCATTTCTCTCATTCGATCCATTGCAATGGGCATGGAAGAATAACAATCCATATGTGTGCACATTAGCACACAACTGCTAATTTCTTGCTGATTGCTTTCAATAAAATTTTGCAATAATGAACTAATTATATTACCGTTAATTATTAGACTGGCTGAAATTGATTTTTTGTGTAGAAATTGATATGCCATTGGAGATTTTTCGAAAGTGTCGAGTTAGTCAATACAGGAAATTGTGTTTTTTGTTTTCAGGATCGAGCTGAAGATTTGCAATCCATTGACAGCTGCGAATACATCTGGGATGCTGGTGTGGGATTTGCATATTCACCACCCCATGTACCAGCTCATGATGCAAATCGAACGGAAATCCTAAAACTTCTTTTGGCTTGCTTTAGCGAAACAATTTACGTTCAACCTGTTGGTAAGCTTTTTTCAAAATGTAAGGTGTGTCATCATGTGTCAGATATTTGTTGTTTTAGTCAACACATTTTTCACAATTACTCATCACTCGTATGAGTTTCTGATTCTCTGAGGAATGTACATGACCAGGGTGTTATGTCATTATTACGTACATATATGTAGTCCTCAATTCAGCTTATATGATCATCATCATCATCATGCTCATCAAAAATTATCCATAATCCATAGTCAATAAAAACCAGGGAGGATTGGTGAATGATTAGTTTTTTGCTCATGCATTCACAGATTAAAATTGGTCACTCTCAAGATTTTAACTATATAATCACACACCACGTAAACTAGGTTGTCTATACTTATCTGTCTAGAAAACGAGGCAAATAAAAAGTGTTCCCCATGCTCACACTTTTATTGATAGTGTTTGCGCAAAATAAATCACTCGCAAGTAATTTGTTAAATCAGTTGGATCAGATAACGGAACTGAAAAACGAAAAAAAAACTTGCCATCAAAGACATGTAATTGTAGGGTTATGCAAACATGACAATAGTCTTTCTGCTCAGGGGAAAGATATATGCCTATTTCATTCAAAAGGCCTAGTAAAGCTGCAAGCTCCCTTTTGTACAGTGACTCTTCCCATGAGCAATTTTCCAAAGTTGGTGTGTCTAAAGTGAGCATGCTCAGGTATTCAACGCTCAAGGATAATATGGAGCAAATTGGGATTTTCATTCTGAAAGATTGCGTCACATATCTGGGACACTTCTTTTATAATCAAAGGAATCCAACCATTCTATCTGCAGTTTCGTGGAGATGA
The DNA here is from genome assembly GCA_036850665.1 of Dicranocentrus wangi. Classification (NCBI taxonomy): domain Eukaryota; kingdom Metazoa; phylum Arthropoda; class Collembola; order Entomobryomorpha; family Entomobryidae; genus Dicranocentrus; species Dicranocentrus wangi. Next base: position 6,957 of record JAANSN010001373.1, on the reverse strand, counting down.
TGATTATGGGGATCCATTTTAATAAATAAATGGATGATTTCACTGACACAAAATGTGCACTCATTTGAACGTATCCCCGCTTACTGGTGTGCGACTGTGCAGTCGTTGAAGTATTAAACGGTAGATTATGACACGTTTTAAATATGTAACATGGCTTGAGTTCTTTTCATAAAAAATATAAATGTCTTTAATCAGTATTAGCTTCTATTGTGCTTCTCGTGTGCACCTGTTCAAACGTGAAAGAAAAAGACAGTGACTGCGACTACGTTGCTTTGTACATGTGATTTTTTAGATGACTACAAAGCTACAAGTGTCTTATATTTACACCCTTCTTGGCTTCAGGGCTTGCTTAGAACGGTGAATAAGGAATGTCGTTTGTCAACCCAAATTAGAAAATGAAAGCCAAGCTCATCTGTCATGTAATTCGCATTTTGTGATGGGAGCCTATTGTCAAAAACAGCACTTGGTCATATCAGCATCTTCTAGTATTATCATGTGAACGCAAGAACAATTTACATACTGTTTGATGCGATGTAGACACGGGTAGTTGGTTTATTTTTGCGAAAAATATATGGTAGCTGAGAATCCTCAAGGAGAGTCGAGGGATAAATACAATAATAAACTGCAATAATCTTTTCCATCTACCGACAAGTCCATTCAGTTGTCACTGTATTGTCAAATCAGTGGAATCTCTGCTTTTCAAATTGATACCGACTGTCCATTTGATTCCATTGTGGGATAATATTTGCCATGGTGTGTGTGTAATACTGCCTGAAAATGCCACTGATAATAAAAAAACGATGAGGCATTGCAAAAACATTCATAGGTACATTCATACACCTATAGCTAGGCTTTTGCGCTTTGTATGACATAAACACTTAAGGACATCCATATTTAGGAAAGTGAGCAAAAATACTTTCTACCAACTATACCCGCTCTCAACTCTTGACATTTTTTTCAGTCCCAGTTCAGCACAAAAAGAGTTTGCATTGCTTAAAATAATTACAACATTGATTCGATCAAGGAGAATCTTGTTTTAACACAAAGAAAAAATATATGGATGAAATGTTACTGTTATTTTCCCATTTTAGGAGATGCTCTCATCCCAAATAGATGGATTGAGTACTTCTCTTCAAGCGACAATCGTCATGCACTTCCATTATTCACTTCGCTCCTGAATGTGGTCTGTTCTTACGATCCCGTGGGAATGGGCTTACCGTACAATCATTTGATTTTTACCGATAGCCGAGAAGCTCTTGTAGAGGCAGCACTTCAAGTTCTCGTTGTTGTTTTGGATCACGACACAAACAACTCAACGGAAGAAGATGTATGTTCTTTTATAAAATCTTGATGGATTTGCATAACACGCACCATAAGTTCATTAGTACTTGTTGATACATTCCCAACATCAAATTACTGCTAATTGCTTTTCAAATCCCAAATACAATCATTACGCCATTTTATCTACAAGTGACTTAATTAAAGTAAAGCAGGCAGCATTTTGCGAATTTCGTTGCGAAATGCCCCTTATATAACTTACTTGTCCATTGCGAAAACTCACAGTCTAACCAACCTAACCTATTAAATATTTCACGTAGTACTCGTCTTAAAAACAAGACATGTAATCAGTAAATTAGGAATGTGCCACCAAGATTTCACTCTCTTTTGAGGGTTGCTTCTTTTAATTGAAAAGAACTGTACTCTAGCAATTTTTCGTGAGATTCTAGCCAGAAAGATTGCCAGGATAACACGTGCTTCATAGAAGAGAGCAAGTCAAGTCCCAACCCAGTGCATCCCTGCTTTTTAATCTTCGTTGTTTGAAATTTTTCTGAAAGCTGTGGTTTACAGAGGAAAATTTACGTTGAGCTTCTCATTCATAAGTGTCATACAAAAATATAGGATACACCTTTCGAATAAAAGATGCCCTGTCGTCTGCTTTTAAATCCCTTTTAATTTCACTTTCTTTAATTTGTCGACGGTATTAACAATAAGAGACAAGAATAATTACCTTTTGTATTATAGATATCGTGATTATACACTGATTTACTGGGTAATTCTGACGAATGGCGATGGCGAGTGTCAGTGAATGGTATTATTGTTTCTTACGCAATGACGTCTGTGTACGACTGACTCTGCTTTTGCCTGCCAATTACTTCCGTGTGCAGTACTTTCACTGAGTGAGAATGTATTTAGAGGTATTTAGCATTACAAATATAGAATGTTGACAAGATGATGATAACAAGTGGGAGTTGTAGTATACCATTACCCCTGCCCAAAAATTGGATCCTTAAAGTTGCTGCCAGACGAAATTAGGATAATCACGCCATGACAAAATGGCTAAATAATTAGAATTTATAGATGCTATAGTTGTGTTGTATTGTAATCATGATTTAATTTCTGTGTAGACACAACCCAATATGGATAATCTGTTTATCAACTATTTGTCTCGTATACATCGCGAAGAAGACTTTTACTTTATACTCAGGGGATTCACAAAACTGATGAATAACCCATTGCAGCAAACGTATCTTCCAAATTCTACCAAGAAAATACAGTTTCATCAAGAGCTGTTGATTTTCTTCTGGAAAACGTGTGATTATAATAAGGTATGCATTTTGCTATAATTTATGCCTTTCTAACCCCAAAAAACCATATAGGTACTACTAGTAACACGTGGGCTGATATATTTGGTAGCTGGGTGATTGCACTTTCGCACGTAATTACTCCTGCTGACACATGTAAAAGTGTGAGTGAACTTGTTGGTTGCAGAAATTCCTCTACTTCGTCCTCAAGACGAGTGATGCACTTGATATACTGGTACCCATTTTGTACCACTTGAATGACGCGAGAGCAGACCAATGTGAGTAACACTATTATACATCGTTTTAATTGAGTTATTTAGTGATTATGTGATTAAGTGTGAAGATTTGAGGTTTGGAATGATATGCAGTGCTAATTTCATACATGCTGGCACGCTGGCTTTTTATTACGCCCTTCATCGTCCAACCCTCATGCAAAACTTTCATATGAACAATGTTTTGATGCTGGTCCCAAAGCTTTGTGTAAATCTTGTACAAAGCAACGATTTACATTTACGATAAAATTTATCATCTCACGATATCCCAGGAAAATGAATATTCGTGACATAATTTCATCCTTCAATTTATTCAATCCTTTATTCGCCAAATTCAAAAAACATATGCCAAACATGATGCTAGTTTTATATAGAGAGAATCTTATAAAATTGAAACTAATCCTTGGTTCGTGACAGCAAGATTATATTAAGCATATAATTGCTAGACTTTGTGTATAATGCCTCCTACATTTCTACAATACGTGCATACCTATCCCAAAGTCTAAAGCTAATAACCTAGAAGCTGAAAATCTAGGTAATAATGAAAGGATACATGCGTACTTACGCCGGGATCTCATTAACGAGTTTTAAATTATAATATACGTTTTACTTTCATATTCATATATCACCACCACCACACAACATGGTCATCCCATCAGCGCGCGTTGGCCTAATGCACATCGGAGTCTTTATATTACTACTACTGAGCGGGGAACGGAATTTCGGAGTTCGACTTAACAAACCATATACGACCGCCGTCCCAATGGACATTCCCGTATTTTCCGGAACACATGCCGACTTAATGATAATTGTTTTCCATAAAATTATCACTACTGGACATCAAAGACTGCAGCCACTTTTCGACTGTCTTCTCACTATTCTGGTGAATGTATCCCCATATTTGAAAACCTTGTCTATGGTGGCGAGCACCAAGTTGTTACACTTTCTGGAAGCCTTTAGCACGCCTTGGTTCCTCTTCTCAAGCCCAAACAATCATCATCTCGTATTTTTCCTTTTAGAGATTTTCAACAACATTATTCAATACCAGTTTGATGGCAACTCTAACCTGGTCTACACAATTATAAGGAAACGTCATGTTTTTCATGCGTTGGCAAATCTAGCCACAGACTCATCAAGTATAAATCGATCATTGTTACGAAAATCGCCCTTGATTAAGAAACCTTCAAAGGGTAAACTAGACTTATTGAAAGACAAGGCGGATCCCCAAAATCCTCTAGGCTCTCAGCCCCAAAATCAATTGAGTTCTTTAACTTTGGCCGACGGCAAAGACAGAAAGCCTTCAACAGACAGCATGGTTTCGCAAGTGAGTTCCCCTGACTCGCCCTCTATGGAAGGTTCTCATCCTGCAATGCCTGCAGAGCCTGGCACACTCAAAGTGAGCTTAGCAACTATGCCCGGAATAGAAAAGATTACTGAAAAGGAAAGTGCTCATCCTTCCCCGCAACAGTTGAGTCAGCTTACTAGAGGAAGTGGAAATGGAATGATGTCGCCACCAACAAGCCCCACGGAACCGTCTTCATCCTCCCAGACTCGGTTTAAGGAAGTGCTTGGTAATGATAGCCCTACTGATCATTTAACAAATGCCAACGAGGATGACATTTCCACTAATTCCACGGGAAGTAAAACTGTTGCTAATTCATCAAACACGGAATCCTCAATGGATGCTAAAACTTCTGAAAATGCGAGTAAAAATCAATGTCAAACATTGGTGGATGCGAATTCCGCAGCAAGTGGTACGAAAATGACACGATCTATAAGTATGCCACTGGGTAAGGATTCACCAGGGCTGAAATCTTCACGACAGCTTCAGCAACCGAGTACTAGTCCTCATGGGGGGTCTAATCAGATGCAGAGATCATTTTCTGTGCTCTCATCACAGGTTAGTTTTTTGTTGTATACGTAACATATTATACTTGCTTGTAAATTGTAGGCAGGTTGTTCATATTGCACGCACATTTTTTGTCTTGCAACAGCACAAAAATGTGACTATACGACTGTATTCGCATTCACAAAGAATTCACAAAGATGTGGTTGAGATTACTCTAAATACATTTTGAATTTATGCGTTTCATGTTTTTATTCGAATCTTGATTTGACTCAAGTATAGAATATGGGAGGTTATTACCGATCATTCCTTTAAGACAAGTGTCATTTGTTGAGACTTTTTTGAGATTTTTTGATTGGATTGGGCAGATAAGGCGAAAAATGAATGTCAATTCATCAGATACTGATACACAAAACTCTCCTAATTTATAATTCGCCCCGTCATTACATTCTTGGATGTGGACTGTCTACATATCAATGTTAAGATATATACAAGGACTTGAGCTCAATTCAACGAGAAAAATGTAAAAAAAAAAATATTGGTCACAAGGGCAGTTTTTTGTGCATAATAATTATCTTTATCCATATGAACATATAGATAAACTCGCTTAAAATTCACAACTCTTGCAAGAAGAGTCAGACTTTCTGGGTAGGCTTGGCTTTTGACAATGTTTCTACATTTAGGTAATTGAGAGACGAAGAAGGTGTTACAAAACATGACTTCTGTGATGTTTTTTTTTGCATTACAACGCAAGTTTTTTTTCGCAGTCCTTTCTATTCGTTCTCACGAGACTATATTTCGACCATTTTTGGCACCAGCTTGGCATCCTGTTTTGAATTTGCTTATTTGTTTGTCGTAACTAATTTCGATTTCTGATTGTTTAGTTACATGCTAAATATGGTTTAATTGATTAGAGCGAAAGTAAATGGGCACCCAGCCCAGAGTGGGTCCAGGGATGGAAGTCGAAACTTCCTTTACAAACTGTGATGCGACTGCTGCAGGTGCTTGTTCCGCAGGTGGAGAAGATTTGTATTGATAAGTAAGTTATGCATTGTATTAGCCAATGATTGATTGTTTTCTTTCATCATATCCTATAAACACATTATCAACCTACATATCAAAAGCGATTAAGTGGAAAATGCAATTATCCTGTGTAATATAGCCATCTTCACAAGCAGTGTAGTTACCTTTGCTCTATAAATTATTTGGAGTTGCTTCATAATTTGGATATTGTAACCTAATAGTGAAGTGTTAAAATTGGCCATATTTTACAAGTGACTATACTATATAGATACATACATACATATATTGTTATTAGCGGTGAGTGAAGAGTGCAGAAAATGAAAACAATTTGGGGCTTGGTTTTGTACAATTAAGTAACTTTCATCATCATCTAACCGTCCCCTCTTCACCAGATAGCTTTGTCAATAAAAACCTTTGCGAGAAGCCATTAGCTGACTTAATGAATGACAATTAGTGAGGGGAAAATATGCATGCTATATGTAGGTAGTGTAGACATAAGGTAGGTTTTGAATTGAAATTGGAAAGTTTATCAGACCCATAATACAAAATGTGCCCGATAATAATCGAACACGTCGTGGCCTGAAAAGGTGTGCTGTCATCAACTCAACGCACTTAAAATTTAGTAAGACATGCGAAATACAACTCGCACAGATGTTGCCATTCTTAATCAGCAGAGATTAAGACATAAATGCGTAATTGGCATTCAGTCAAGCAAATCCATTGTTTGCCTACTTTTGTGCATAGGTATATACCTCTTCTGTCGTCTGTTGTCCATATTTTCCACATGATTGCACCTCCTATACTCCAAAATTTCGAAGAGGTTTGATTGAACAGAACAAGAAACCTTTTGAAAATTTGAATACGTGTCAAGTTTTAAATTAAACAAGGACTTGAATTCTATTCAGGTAGGCAACAATAAATGCCAAAATAACTTGTCTTTGACAAACCTTTAGCAATTGACCACTAGTATATAGTACATAAAATATAGCATAATAGCATATACAGGGTGACAATAACTCGGCTCCGGATTTTTAAAACGAAATAATTTGTTCATTTTAGAACTTACTTTATTTTTAGTATATACATATTAAAGATGAAGATCTTGGATCATCAAAAGATAAAAATCATCGCATGCATCAGCTAACCCCAAAAGTCTTTGAAATTTTGGAACTCTTTTGTGGGACAAGTTTTTTGTTGAAACCTTGAAATTTGTTACTGGTAACAATGATTGGTA
>JAANSN010001372.1:0-34609 GCA_036850665.1 Dicranocentrus wangi | reverse complement strand
GTATAAAAATTATTGAATACCTGAGGTTCACGTTTGTTCCTTTTCCTTTCTGGCAACACACACATAAACCCAAGTGGACCAACGAAACCTACATGTTATAAGAGTGCCAGGTTTTGTAACGTGTTGTTATCGGCGTTGTAATTACCCTACAAATAAGGTTTGACAACAGTTAGCTTAACATGAGTTAAAATAATAATAAGATGACCTTGTTAGCTCATAAAACTTATTCAAAAGTCCGGTTTTACTTAAAGAGCACTGAGCGAGGCATGTCGCACAACCTTTTTGCGATTTGTATGTCATTTCTGATTTGAAATGTTCTTTAAAAAATTGCAATTCATACCCAGAGTAAGACTTAATCACATGACATTGAATTGTAAACGGAATCAGGATAGCGGGAGTACAGCTGGCTGGACGTAATAATCTCAGCGAGTTAAAGGCTCCCACAATTAAAAATTATGTAGGTAGCCTCCAACGAAAGTCTTACTTGGAGCATGCGACTCGTCCCTGAGCAAAAGTCCATACTCTGCCCATTCTTCCCATCTATCTACTCCATCGAGGAAGACTTGAGGAGAGTATGGAAGAAAAACATAATTAAAGTAGAGAAAATCTTCCCGAGCTCCTCATAAAGTTTCCGTTAACACAGTTTTAAGCCACAGATTAGCCCCGTCACAAGCAAGGATGGAACCGAACGCAGTGGAGCGTGCAGTTCTCGAATGTTCACATAACAAGACATACAAGATGAGTAGATGAGCATAAAGTTGCAATAACACTTTCTGCCTTGGATGCATGATAGAGTTAGGAGGAGTTGGGCTGAAATGGTTGTCGCATGTCGGAATGCCTTATTATTATATTCCATTCTAAAAAAAGTATTCTGCAGACAGACCTTAATTCCAGAGGAATGAGAGGAGTGGAGCAGTGGCAACGAGGAGAGTGGAAGAACAGAGCAAAATTGCACCTCTTTTTCCTCTAATGACGCCTCCTCCAAATGGCTTCTTCCTTCATGGTTTATACGTAAAGCTAGTCATCAAATGTAATTACATGCTCTGCGAAGAAATAATTATAATCTTTGGGGTTAATTAATTTGATTGTTCCTCTATGAATGCTCGAGAGTTTTCTGGATGCGGGAGGAAGAGCAGAAGAGAGAGATGTGGAGCTTAATTCGGAGCAGCAAAAAAAAAAAGAAAATCAAGTAAACTGGAACAATGTCGTTGTACGGACTAGTACTACGGACTGGTGGTGCTTCGAGAGCATTTTGTTCCGGTTAATGATTTTATTGCCACTGGTTGGATCGGATGAGACAATGCTCGAGAGAGAGAGGGTAATAATGCGTCGTAGATGGCATGTTAGGGTTACACCAGGGTCGTCGTGTATGGTGCATGAGCATTAGTCCACACTACAGCTTAACCTCATACGAGCAGTCTGTGGAATTTCTCAGAAGTGCAAAAGAACGAAAAAAAAGAAGAAAGCTCGCAAAATTATTCCTATCTGGATAGACGGAGGTAATTTGTTTTGTCGTCCCAACTAAAACTAACACACGCTAAGCCGTAATTATTTACTCGTGATGAATGCTCATTCATTCTGTTCTCTGTTGAGGAGGACTGGGCTAAACAATCGAATTACTGTGGAATTACTTGCGACAAGAGCGAGAAATCTAATGTCATTTTAAATCATGGAGGATTTGTTAATCGGAACAATATTTGGGTAACTTGTTTGACAATCACATTTTTTGTGTGTCACCTGGAATTGTTTTATAATATAGATTGTAGGATTCCAAATTTATGGTTAGTAAAACATAGAAAGCTAACAAAAAAACGATGTTCCTGAAAAACGTTGATTATAAAAATTGGTCTAGGACTAGAAAATTAATGTGATGGATAGTCTGGAGAAACTGCGCTTTATTCGTTGTATGAGAAAATCTTCCGTGCTTCTAGTGCGGGTGTAAGTGGAGAAAACGGTGGGGGTTGAATGAAGGTAGGTTTTCGGGCTGGACTTTTGGAATGGGGAAAATGGAATGGAAATCCGAGGAGAGCTACAGAGGGGCACACAGCTACAGAGAATTATCTCAAACTGGCCAGATTAAGTTTTTAGGAACAGGGCAGGGGTTCCAGCAGAAGCCTAACCAACCTTTGTCCATCCACCTCCGGCATGTATATAACCAACTTTTTTTGCCCATTCAATTCTTTGGAAATGTAATAATAATGGGCCGCACACATAGCTCCTCTCGGTTGTTACCACTTTTAGGCAGTTTTTTTGTGTGTCGATATCCCCTGAATAGTGGAGGACCCATCCATCGTTCATTGTGCACCGGGGCAGGTTGGATATATATTTATTCTATAAGAAATGTTTTAAATGGGCATGGGCTCCATATTCCATTCCATATAATGTGAAAGTACATATTATTTAGGGATGATGCAGAAATATGCTTTTCGGGGGGTATAAGGCTTGTTGTGTGGAGGAATATGATGGGAGGAAGGGAGAATGGGAGAGTGAGGTATGTTGGGTGGGACGACGACGACGAGGCCGACGTGGTCCCCTGGAATCCCTTTTCATTCTACTCCAAGCAATTAAGCTTAATTGGACGACTCATTATTCGACGAATTAACTTAATTGGGGAGTTTTTAATTGGAATTGCTTTCTCTCTTGCTCTCTTCCCACACACAAAAGAGGATCCACTTAGTCCATACACGTTCATTTGGTGGAAGAAAGTGTTCGTTGTGGTAGCATCTGCCTGCATCATCATCATCAGCACCAACCAACTTCTCTCTCTCTCACAATTCTTCTCTTCTCATTGCTTTGCAATAGCAGCAGCGGTGGTGGCATGGTGGGTGGATGGCTGATGGTGCTGTGGTCTCAACTGGTTCAGGTTGTAGAAAGGAGTAATAACAACGAGCGAAAACGGAGGAAGAATAGATGAACGTGCTGTCATCCATGAGGTTCTACTACGCGTTCGTTGTAGTGCCAAATGAGACTTTACTCCTCTGGCACGACTGGAACCCGCAAAATGAGACGGGGAGAAAACTGAGAAAAGTGTGTATTCCCCCAAATGTACGTATATCTATATATCTGCCGTACACTATAATTGTTATTCTTCACTCAGCTCTCAGATTATTATTATTATTTGACCCATCAAAGTGAAACAAGTTTAAATACTTTTGAAATGGGAGGAGGAATGTATTTTATGTACACAAATGCATGCTACATACATTCCATCCAGTATTGAGCACTCGCAAAGGCAGCAGGCTTACCGCAACCAAGGAATATGGGCTCTTGGCTCTCTTTCTACGTACACGAGATTTTTTAATTTGCAACTGTGTAACTACTTTAACCACCTACCTATATATGCCTGCTCTTCTTCTTCTTCTTTAGTAATTAAAACGGAATGGGGTGGATGAGGACTAATAGTGAGTCGTTGCTTACGTACTGAATGATCCAACAAACGCTACCGAGTCGTCAAAATGACTCACTTTAAAATCTGACGAAGCACATACCGGGAAATCCCATACTTTTTTAATCAGGATCACGATCAATCTCATGTTATGAGTATGCTAAACAATGCATTTATGGTTTAGGCACAATTTAATTGTTCAAAATTCGAGAACTCGAGCTCGGGCCTCCAGAGAGTCAATCAAGCTGACCGTCGAGGCAAGTGCAGGCACGGAAGATAGAGAGAGAGAGAGAGAGAGAGAGAGAGAGAGAGAGGGCTTCATCATCATCATCATCCCAGCACTAAAACAAAAGGAACTGAATCGAATCAGTTAATCATGGAGAATCAACTGGAATGGAATGAGAGAGTAGAGTATTATATTGTATGTTAGCACAAACAATAGGTTGGAATGAAGGGAGCCGTCAGGATGAGGAGAATACAACAAAGTAGTTTCAACAAAAACAGAGAGAGAATCCAATCCAATTTGCTGTCGTTTTAATGAGAATTCCCTCTTTCCAATATTAGCCTATGTACACACTGCCAATAACCGCAAACACAACCTGAATAGATGAGACTCATTCATTCAGACTATATCATTCCTCAAAGCTAAGTGTAAAGAGAGTTAAAGGAGAGAGAGAAGTAGAAGTAGAGAGGGATATGGATATCATATAGAGAAATCTGTTATTGCTGGCTTAGCCTCACATTACCCATTCACTTCCATTCTATTACACCTTTTATATTACATACCTGAGTGAGCCAGGGAGCAGGCAGGCAGGCAGGAGAGGCGAAGAGTGGAAAAGACAATAGAAAAGTGTATAGACTCATGTGTGTAAAGTAATTAGTTTTTTCCCTTAAAAAACTCCTCTTTATTAAATTTCCCATTTTCCACCCTCCTCCTCATCGTCATCATCATCATCATCCCCGTCGTATTACCCCTTACAACCTAAATTTTACAGAGAGAGAGGAGTCATTGTTATTGAACAACAACTGAAGTCATCATCATTCCCAAAAACTCTCACAGTCTCAACTAACTCATCTCGTTCATGTACACATTACTAGTACGCCTTCACTCTAAAAAGAAATACCCATTCCGACCATTTCCCATCAAGGGCGTCCCCAGCCCCTCTTCTTGTCCCTCCATTATCTCACGCTCACCCGATAACCCTTGCTGTGCCGGAGACACAGTTAAAAAATGTAATTCATATCCAGGTAGAGAGAGCTTGATTGCATCCAGTTCATTTCATTAACTAATGCAATAATAATTCCCTTCATGGGCTGATTGTGAGTTGAGTGGATGAATGAGAAAGAAAATAATGAATTCTATTTAAACAAATAACACCATCAAGTTCATCATGTTCATTCCTCTGTTTGGAACAGCTATCTAGATACTCACCTTCTTCTTTATGGAAATATTATACATCAACCGGATCACCCTACCATTTAGCTCCGCTGAGTAGTTAAGTCAAGATTAACCAACAGTAATACATAATAATAATGACTAATAAATGGGAAGAGCAAGTTGGAAGTTATGATGAACACATGAAAATAATTATAACATGTATACTATACGATACGAGACCAACAAAGTTCCATTTCCGAGACGAGCCAGCTCCGATGGGCTTCATTAAAAGAGAATGTGAAATCTGAAGCATGCTATATGTCATAAACCAGTCGGGCGGGATACATATATATCCTATATGTAAAGCTTCTAAATGAGAGATGTGGTGCGGTGGAGATAGATGGTGGATAAATTACACGAGTTCTCGGGATGGTGATGATGCTCATGAACAGAATTTACTTCAAGTTATTACATTGAATTCATCATCACTGTTTTTTTTAGNAGATGGTGGATAAATTACACGAGTTCTCGGGATGGTGATGATGCTCATGAACAGAATTTACTTCAAGTTATTACATTGAATTCATCATCACTGTTTTTTTTAGCTCGAACTCATTAACACGTTTATTTGCTACAGGATCAGGAGGATGATTGCTTTCGTGTAATTGGTATCTCGACGTGATAATAATTACAAATCTCTTTCTTTAATGCTCTCTCTCTGCTCGTCTCCACCACGTTGAGTTGAGTTGGTGGAGGTTTGGAGGTGAAGTGGTGGTGGTGGTGGTAGTGATGATTGAAACTGGAGATAATTATTGTTATGTAGTAGGTTATGTAGGTGTAGAGTTATGTAGGTATGTAGGTGAGGGCTCTGCTGATATCAGTCCAGTTGAGGCATATCGGATGATAAACAATGCACTTCTTATTATATCATATATATATTATGCATAAAAACATCAAAAATCACAAAATCTCTTGATGTCACACTGGCACAGTGGATAATAATGTGCCGGGGATCGAGATCAAAGCATTCCATGAATAGTTTTTTTTAAATTAGCAAACTGGATCTTCTCGGAATCGCAAAAAGTTAATTGATTTAAAAGAAAAAATTGGATAAAAAAATGTTTGCAATTTTGCATTTGCTAGCGTGGTTGCTTGCATTTTCTGGGTCAACCCTGCTGACTCAGTCTGCGTTTGTTGACCCTCAATCCAAGCTAACGGAATGGACGGGGTGGGGAACGTCTCTGGCTTGGTTTTCTGACGCCCTTGGAGGACTAGATCAGTCCGTTCAAGATGAAATCAATTACGCTCTCTTTTCTGTAAGTAGATAACGCAAATATGGCAAAAAAGGCTAAAGGCTACAGCATCAAAAAATAAATCATAGCTCTCTATAATAATGGCATTATTGTTTGGGGATTACTATTATTATAAAGCCGGAAAAGTTAAACTTGAATGTTTTGCGCTATACGATCGGTGGCACTACTCCGGGCGACGAATCCTGTGGTCCCTTCCGTTTTGCGGCGGCCACAGAGTCGTTTAGAGACGGACCTAATGAGCCATACAATTGTAATGAGCTAACATAATTTTTTAATTTAAAACATTTAGAAAAATAATAATAATAATTGCCGGAAAGTGCTTCACAAAAAATCCGTTTTATGACAGGGGGTCGAGACCCTCGAGCTAGGAAAGTGTTACTAGCGGCAAAGGCTCTGGGAGCTGATGTGTTTGAAGCATTTTCCAACTCTCCTCCGTCTTGGCTAACAAGAAATGGGTGTACAAAAGGGACCGAGGACGGAGCTCCACTGCACGACAATTTTGATCCAGAAAACTCTGCCGCATTTGCTGACTATCTTACCGAAGTTGTAAAATATTATCACGAAAACTACGGAGTAACTTTCACCTCGCTGGCCCCCTTCAACGAGCCCTCTTCGGGCTACTGGCAAGGGTCCCGCTCCAGCCAGGAAGGCTGCAACATGGAGCGGTCCACAATGGTCGAGGTGATCAGAAGGTCGTTCGACTCCCTCCGAGTAAAAAACCTGACATTTTGCACTCTGTCCGTGGCGGACGAGACGGAGATCAACCAGGAGCTGCAAACACAGAGGGTTTTCACCGAGGCGGGTGTCGCCGGACTCTACACCAAAGTGAACACCCATGGCTACTCGGACAATGGCCAGGAGAATCGGGGCGAGCTGTACACGCTGGCCCAGCGGAACGGACATGTTTTGTGGATGGATGAGGTGTACGTACAACAACCTGCACCCGATTTATCTGTTTTAATATTAACTTTATTGGATTTTATAAATTTCCTCATTGGACATGTCACAGAGGTTGGTCGAGATCTCCTCTGGCGGATATGAATCAAGGATTAAGTCTCGCCGAGAGAATCGTCTATGATTTGAGGAATATGGTTCCATCCGCATGGGGTACAAACAGCAATCAAACCAATAATGGACAATTAATTATACAGTTTAATTCCGAATTGAAAATGTCAATATCTTCAAATTTTAATGTATATTTTATTCTGTTTTCCTAGTTTACTGGCAAGTTGTTGAAGATCAAGTGCCAGGAATGTGGGGCTTGCTTGATGTTCCTTATGCAGAGGCTTCAGTGGACAAAATTGTGTACAATTCGGGCTACTTTGCCATGATGCAGTTTAGCAAATACATTCGCAAAGGTACAAGTGAATAAATTATTATGTCGTTTGACTAACCTGAGAATTTTCTTTGCAAAGTTTCACAAAGTTGCTTGCTGTCATTTAAGCTTGTGCTACTTTAGTGGTGATAATTATATTTGTGAATACAGACTTATAAATTCTAGGTGTAGGTCGGTCCTTCCTCTCTGTCGGAGTGGGTTTGGTTATATTGTAATAACGGCCGCCAACTAGTTTGTTGTTAGAAGTTTGGAAAAGGGTACACGTTAGGAATTAGACATTGTATTTACAAATTAATCCAGCCAATTTCAGAAACAAAAAAAATTATCACACATTGTGGACCCAGTTTTAAACACCACATTTTCATTATAAAACATGTACCACCGCATAATTCCAACGGAGCTTAAGCCAGATAAATCCAGCCCTGGCAATTCGTTTTGGTAGGCCTGGTAAATTCGGTGCAAATCCAGCGGCGCTTCACGACGAAAAATCTACTTTAAAGTATATTAGGGTGGATATTTGTTTTCCTTTTACAGGCTTCACAATTGTGCATGTCAACGATGGTGACTCTTTGGCTGCTTACGATGAAGCATCTCAAACTTTGGTAAAACACAAAAATTTGGTTTAGGATTTAGTGTAAAGTTTTACCTTGGTTTTTTAAATCTAATCGTGTAGTATATACTTTAATATTGGCAGGTGCTCGTGGTCGTCAACAGGGGCACAAGTTCCTCCTCCAAAACATTTGATTTGGGAACGTTCTCTGTTCTCGGCGGAATCGAAGCATTTCGAACTTCTCCAACCGAACCTCATCTCCCCATTACCCCGCCCACCCTCTCCGACAACGAGCTCAGCTCCACATTCCCTCCCAAATCAGTGACCACCTTCAAGCTCTCCAGCTCCGTTGCCCGACTCGCCTCAAATCTTGTGTCAAATGGGGATTTCGAGTCGGGGCAGAGCTCCCCCTGGTTCCTCCTCTACGGGGAACGGGAGGACAACGCCATAAATGGGAGGTACGTGCGGAGAGGCTCCCTCTCCGGCTACGTGGACTACACCGAGTCCCAGTTGTCCCTCATGCAAAACGTGACGGTGAGCGAGAGCCGGCGCTACTACCTCACCGCGTGGGTCGCCTCCAGCGGCTCAAACACCAAGTTTGGGGTGCTGGTGAACGGGGATCAAGGACCGGAACTGACGATCAGCGCCTATAAGGGTTATCAGGTGTACGGGATTTCGGTGGATGCCTCCGCATCTGACGTGCTCAGCATTTACTTGTATGCTCCTCGAGGAAACAATAACGCTCAGATTGACGACGTCGAGTTGCACTATAACTCACTTTCAACCTTTGAATGATTACATAAACTAAAATAAAATGGATTTTAGCGAGAGAGAAAAAAAATTAAATTAAATTTCCTCAATTGAGGTGAAGGAGCCAAGCTGGCTGGGATAGTGACATTTGCGCATTTTCTTTTTGACTGCGGGCTTTTGATTTGATTTGGCTCCAATTCCAAAGTCGGGTTCAAGAACAAGATGGCATTTTTAGGCTC
Source organism: Dicranocentrus wangi (assembly GCA_036850665.1). NCBI lineage: Eukaryota > Metazoa > Arthropoda > Collembola > Entomobryomorpha > Entomobryidae > Dicranocentrus > Dicranocentrus wangi. The sequence continues at coordinate 25,658 of JAANSN010001372.1, read as the reverse complement.
ATGTCACATTTCTTGGCTTGTCTTACGAGAAAAACAAACAATTCTCCATCTCTCTTCCTCCCTCTCTTTCTCCTTTCCCTTTCCCTTACTTTCATCATTCATCACAACACAACTGCCTGCCTTTAAAAACTAGTCAAAAGTTACTTAGAGAAATCAAAAGTGTTTGGCGTTTGGTTAGATTCGGTTAGTTTAGCCCGGCGGTTCGCTCAACCAACCAATCTGCCTAGATTGGAAAATTGCAATTGCTTTTAAAAGCACGTTACAGTTGTGCGATGCGATGAGGCTGGCTCAGTTGGGCTGTGCTGCTGTGGAGGAAGAAGAGAAGAGTGAAAGAGAAGGGGAAAATATATAGGTAGAAGCATCTTAAATGTCTCGTATAGTATGGATGCCTGTCTGGGCATTGCACCACCTAAAAATGGTATGTATAGGCAATGACGATGATGTTGTTGCTGATGATGATGATGATGATGATCATGCCATGCTGTTGGCTCTTCTCTGTTGGATTGATTAGGCTGAAAGCTTTTTTCATTACTGAAATTGGGATTGAAATAAAATGCAGTGGGACTGTGAGTTGAGAGGAGAGAGATATTTATTTCTCCACAAGTTGCAGCTTAAGCAGGAGCTGGAGAAATGCTAGAGTTGAGAACGGTTGAGAACCTTTCCAGTTAGCTCTTCCTTCCGTTGTTGCATTTTGGGCCCTTCCTATACTTTTGTGCACTTTCCCGAGTAGTAAAATGTTTCTTGTTTTTAAAAGACTTTCGCATATTCAAGTAGCATTTTGCATTTTAGACGATTTGCGTACAAACGTACGGACAAGCCACCTATTTGAAATGTTAAAAAGTAGCAGCGCAATAGTTGATACTTCATGATTGTGTTATATTGAATTCCGTTCAAAATATTTTTTAACTTTCGCTAAGTGTTAATATTCTTGTTTTTAAAAGACTTTCGCATATTCAAGTAGCATTTTGCATTTTAGACGATTTGTGGACAAACGTACGGACAAGCCACCTATTTGAAATGTTAAAAAGTAGCAGCGCAATAGTTGATACTTCATGATTGTGTTATATTGAATTCCGTTCAAAATATTTTTTAACTTTGGGTACGTGTTAATGTTATGTAGGTTATAGTGGTGCACTCAGCGACACGTAAGCGATAATTTCCAGGAAGAGATTGTGTAACTCCTGTCAGGCGCTGATTCAATATATTACGGGCATTAAAAGTGCAGAATGTTGTTAGCGAATTTGAAAGTTGGATTTGTCCATGAAAATTCTCACCTCTAATTGTGCAAAACTAGAGAGTCACGATAGCTTCTTTGGTTGGCAGTTCTAGTCTCCCGTCAGTCTCCTACGAATCATAATATACATACCAAACCTACTGCTAGCTGCTAGCTGCTTTTCCATTTAAGTATCTATCTCCGTATTACTTACTAGCCCAAGCGTCGATATAGTTTCCACAAGGTGTGTAGGTAGAGCAGCTGTAATATATGTAATATAGGAGGCTTGAGTGAGGGAGGACGGAGGGAAAGGAGGGTATTAGCAGAATGAGTATAACTTTCGACCAAGGGTACAGCCACTTTTATTTATTCTTTTAATCCTGAGCGATGCTTTCTCCAAAGACGGTAGCCCTATATTTCACAAGATCTAGATTGGCTAAAAGTACACGACCATCGGGTCTGACTCCGTGCCTTCTTGCTGGGGGAATAGGAGGAGAGGGGATGGATTGACGCAGTAATAAGTTACAACTGAGCCGTAACAAGTGCACCCAAGCCTGGATAACTACTACTGTAGCGTCCCTTTCCTTTCTTAAGACTTTTTTTGTCTTAATTCCAAAAGCTCACAAAAACTAGTCTCCTCTCATTGATGACGATCAGCAGCCATAATCACTCTCATTCCAAATCCCAGTAATAATACACATTCTTATTATATTATGAATGCATATGCCGCCTTTGTCCTCTGATACGATCTAATTAGCGACAGTTATAAGCGTAAATATTTCGCACGAAAGTCAAAGGATTCTGGATGAGGTGGAATAAGTGGGATCAATCCATTCTCACAAGTTTTAGAGGTGCTTCCATCCATACGCTCCCATTTTAAACTGATACATAACTCGTTTCACTTTTCACCGATCCCTTCTGCACCCTCCACAATACTCCAACTGTCCACGCACTGACCTATACTTCTATTGCTTGCGGAAATGTAATCAACCTTCTTCCCATTTTGTTTTCCCTTTTCGGAACATTTCTTTTAGCTATAGGGTGAGCTGTGTAACATGATTTCATTAGCGTAATGGACATAATCAAAAAATTAGGAGCGATTAGCAAAGGAATGAGATGGGACTAGAGAGAGAGAGAGAGAGAGAGAGAGAAAGCGTAAGCCGCCAAATTTATTACTGCAACAAACTCCTCCGCGTTGATACAATGTTTTAATTCTTCATCAAGACAAAGTGCATCACATTTTCATTCCCTTTATTACACCCTTAAAGAACCGACCCGCGCACGTTGTGTTGGACTTCCGTGGTGGTCCTTTTGCCTTCCTTCCTTTCCTTCCCAACCTCCTCTATTTTGTCTACTTATACAGATGTGCATTCGAAACAGATGGAGAATGAAGCATTACAGTTTTAGACGACGGCACATCTACTTTATTCTATTCTACTTACTACTACATACTTCGTGTGCAACAATAAATGAAAGCTACATTAGCGGGAATGAGCGCCCGAGCCTAGTGTCATATTTCATTTATGTGCTTTCACTTATTGGTTGATGCTCTCCCCGGGAAAAAATATTCTTTATGGTGTCTATTTTAATATCTATTGCCCCAATAAACTTTAACTCCATGAAAAGTGGCATTTTTAGTGTATTAGTTTTACTTTTTAGTGGAATTACTTTTTCCTCCAGAGTGAGAGTCGGGTCGAGTGGCATCCTACTACACCCAGGTTACCTATACTCTCCTTTCTTCCTTCCATACCTTGTTTTCCACCAGAGATGAGACTGAGGAAAGGGTGGTGGAGGGAGAGGATATAATTGTAAAAAATATATATAAAACCTAGCAGCAGTATGAGATCTTTTACCTATCCCATTTCACAATCTACTTTACAAAGTAACTGGCTCCTGCTTACCCTTACTACCATAATAACTGCAACAACTATATGCTTACAACATTTTACAATATTGAGAGATCCCTTCTTCCTCTTTGCCGCCTATCTACCTATCTATAGTTTCAACTTTCCCAAATTTTTTTTATTTCTGTTCCCGTCTCATCGTGAACAGGTCTTCACTTCATCTTCATCCCACAAGCCAGCAGCCGCCCAAAAAACACAGGTAGATTCCTGCCTTCATGATCATGATCATCGTCATCGTCAGCATCATCCTACTACTTTCACTATATACTTTTGGCTTCGTGGTAAAAACCAATAGAAAAGATTAAAGTAAAAAGAGTGGTGGTGGTTGTGGTGGTATTTGAGTGGAGCCAAGATGCTCCTGCCACGAAACAATTATCTTAATTGGCCCGTCTTTAAAAATTCATAGTGCACTTCGCTCGCCATAATAATAATATCAAGGAGTTTGCCCAGTTCCATGATGGTTCCAACCGGAGAATGCCCTTTCCAGTCTGGCTGGCTGGCTGGCTCTTCTCTTCTCTGTAGCGAACAGCTTGGTAAAAAGGTGGAGTGGAGTGGTGTGGCTATTTGGCGACTCTCCGAAAAGGGAATTATTTGCGGCATAACTATGTACACAATAACAATTACCGGATAGATAGGTTAGCCCAGTTCCCTTCTTCCACAAAATATAGAGAACTTTATTATAGAGTTCCCATCAGTTAACAAATTCATTTGCGATCATTCCACCGCCACCTCGCATTTCACTTTAAGTTTGGGCCGATCGGCAGAGTGTGATTGCCGTGATGGTGGTAAGGCAAGCTAAGAAGGAAAAGGAGCCCCGTGTATTATGGTATTAAGGCTTTCAAGTGGCTGATTGATTTGGAAGTGGAAGCGATAATAAATTACAGAAAATGAAAATATCCGGCCGGAGGGAGAAGGAAGAGCCAATCTTGTTATTGCCATGTTTTCTTGCAGCTCTGGAGAATTTCTATATAATAAGTTGATTGGTTTCCTATCCGCTATCTCCCTCGTACATACCTATTGTTTATGCGCTAAATTAAGTGTTAATTGTAGATTGCACACATGATACTCCAGGCGGACGAGCCAAGCTGCTGCTTCCACCTGGGCAAATAATAATTATACACCGGAAACTTTTAGCTCCTCGTCGTGTCTCCATTTATTTTCCCCAAATGCAATATTCATTAGAAGAATTACAAGCAGGTTTTACCAGGTTGATCGATATGGACCATTTAAAAATTAACCCGACTAGTCTACCACTACTTCATCAGTAAAATTACATTAGTGTTATTGAATTTGTTATTAGCTGCCAGGGCGCACCTGACTCCTCCACCACCAGTCAGCCCATCATGTTTTTCACCGCAAAAATAATGCAAAGCCAGCCTCAGCCAGCAGATAAACTCATAAACGAGAAACAATGATTCCATTTTCTGCTTAGTTAAACCTGTCGCAGCCAATTACATAGCTTATCACTCCTGCCAGCAGCCTTATACAACCTGTCTTATTGCGTTCCTGTTATTATTACTTGTTTGATGTCCGGGGAGCTAGCTAATCTGGAAGAAATGCAATTGCGGAGTGAGATGATTGTCCCGATAACCCGAGCTCGTTGCATCACACATGCTATTAAAACTACGCACTTGAGAAGAAAACCGCTATTGGTGGTGTTGACCATCTCACATTTAAAACCAAAAAATCCAAGTGTTCTTGTGTTTATTTATCCTAGCTCTGTCAGACACCACTCCACCTCGACCAACAATCCCAACAAGTTTTAGCTTACATTTAGATTATTATTGCATCCGTTTTTTTCTTCGTCTTTTGTTTGACGATGATGATTACAGCTCAGTTCACCTGCCCATCACCCTCTGTACGTACACCCTTTCCGCGTGGTTGAGTAGCAATAATAATGTGAATAATGTGTGCTCGTTCGTCGATGCTCCGGTTCACATCTGCACATTTTTGTAGGCTAATATCCTTGCTTTCCCCGACTGCACACCACAACTGCACTGGCAACAACGTGAAAATCATAATAATTCCATCATATCAAGCTCACCATCCATCAAACCCCCTTGTCAACTGTCAAAAGGGAGGAAAACAATTTATTCTCCTGTTAATCACATATTAGCCAACAACTGTGCAAAGAACAAGTCAGTGACACATCAGCTCACATCAGCCACCAAAACCAAACCACACCGACCAACAGCATTTTTACCATTTTTATTATTATGGATGGATTATTATGGAATGGAACACTCGGAGGGAAATTGGTTTGGCCAAAAATGGTGGGGGTTCGTGAAGCAGTGCAGTCCACACTGGCTCTCCGAATGCTAAACAGGATGTGGAGCAAAATAATGCTGAAAAATTGTTAATTTAGAGGACTACATGAGTGAGGACAGGGGAGCTACTTAAAAGAACCCAATGTATTTATTTTGCTGACCTAACCGAATGTCTAAAACTATGGAACAAATCAAAAATCCCATTAGAACAGCTATGCGAAAAGTAGTAGTCGCTTCAACTCCAATAATTCCAAGCAACTCTACATTTTAGGTTTCCCTTTTTTGTTCTCCGTGTGTGTTCTTTTACAAGAGCATAGCAGCCACTTCTTCCTCCTCCATCACGCAAAGTTTTGTGGCTATTACTGTCCCCCTGCATGAAGGAAGATAGAGAGAGACCCACCTCCTACTTTCCAACTTGGTTGTGATATTTGGAGCTGAAAAAAATGAGGGAGCATAAATATAATAATATGCATAATATGACACGAAGGTCCACTCCGCCGCGCCACGAAGATATGATACGACGGACCTCCGCCGGCACAACCGGAAGAACAGCTGACGAGATTACATATTATCCACCATAGAGAATCGCCACCGCACTTATATTCTAAAACTACTGGTCAGTCCCAATTTGGAAATCAGGTAAAAAAAGACAGACAGACCGCACAAGCTCAGTCCTGTCGACAGAAGAAAAAAACAATCATTTCGTGTGACTCACGTCACGTCACACGTTACCTGCACAATTGTCAGTCGTCAGCATGCTCGTCAACAATGGAACTTAAATTCGTGCCTTTTTATTGACAACAACAACAACAACAGCAAAGTCAAATATGGATTTTAGGATAATAAGTATAAAATGGGCATGCATTGCATATTATATTTGTGCGTGCCTGCAGTTTTAGATTTTGACGGAAACGGGCCAACTGACACTTCACAAAATTGAATTGAATTGAAGACGGTATCATTCGTGAGTTGACATTGCTTTAAAAACTCACAATGCCATGCAGTCCGAGTCCGGGCTATGCAGGCAGTTGCTCATTTTCCCAAGTTTTTAAACACGCACGGCCAAGCCAGGCCAGACTCTAATTGCGATAAAACAATTTTCAACTATCGAAAATGAAAAGGTCAGGCAAAAGTTAGAAAAGGTTACTCGTTTATGCAAAAAGCGATCAAAAACTTTTTTTTAATGCGCTACGTGGACAGTGTACCAAACTACACGGGGGGAAGTAAAGTATAAAGGTCCTCCGTGTTGCGACCGTCATATCATCAAGTTTCAATTAATTTCGATGATTATTATTGTGATATGGTCTGATGGTCTCTTTTTCATTCCCACTAATTCAGCGAAAACAGTCAAGCGACGAACCAATTACCTGTCGACCAACCAACCAACCAACCTGTTCAACTTTAAATCGTTTTGTGCACTTTTGCTCACATCATATTTGCAACGCATGACGATCAACAAAAAACTTTTTAATGGACCATGAAATGCAATATAAAACTCTCGGAATGAATTGCGGGCAGATAGATAGATACCGCGTATATGAAATGCAAAAGTAAATGGCGGACAGCTCTCTCTCCCTCTCGACCTGTTCACTCCAAACTCCAAAGGTATATCATGTACCGCAAGGGAATTAACACGTTTTAAGAATTTTAATCGAACTCAACTCTGCCTCCACTAAAAACATGATGATGCTGCTGATGATGATGATGAATAACTACATGCTCAAATTAAAACTGCATTATCTTCCAATGAAGCGAAATGTTTAGGGCAGAAGAGGGAAGACAAAAACTGATGAAATTCAACCTGGTCTGGTCTGGGCAGAGTATTTAGCAAAATTCTTTTTAGCAATAATGCGTGGTATAATAGTAATATAGACTTAATATCTAGGCGTATCAGCTCATGACCGTCGTGTTAATCGTGTAATATTGAGATGACTAAAAAGTTTTTTTTGTTTTTTTTACTTTCTGGTAAAATATCAGCATCATCAGTATCAACTTGATTGCGGTTCATGATTGTGTGCAATTAGAAATTACAAAAAAAAAATCCGGTTATTTGCCAATATTCGAGAGCCCAGCCCTTTCCACCCCAATCTCGTTGTCTCAATGCTTCCACTTCCACCAACAACAGTTTTATATGCTGGCTGAGAGTGCATCAAGGTGTGCATGATTGTGTGATGTGTTGTAATGCAATAGGGATGAGTTTTGATGATGATCCACCACGACACAAGAATGTTAGAATGCATAAAATTACAGTGATCATTACGAGAACGGCTTTTGACCAAAAAACCTGGTTTATTCAGCTCGACCAGTTGAGTTGAGTTGAGAGTCGCGCCGAGGTGAACATATCAAATGTCCGCTGCGTATTCATACGATATTTAATTGAATCGAGTTTCTAGAAATTTTCCATCTGCCAACCTAAAAGACATTTTTGAGAATCCACGAGACTCACTCACTCATCATCATCAGCTCCATCCTACACGTACGTATGGATAGTTCACAAAAAAGAATCCCAACTGGTAAGTCTCAAATTTCAATTGAGGCTCGTCGTCGTGAAAAGAAATGAGAGCCGGACGTCTTCTTGATCCATAGTCTTTTAAATGGCTGTAGCAAAATGAGATGATGAGGTTACGATTCTCGTGTAAAAATACAAAATGACTGGAATGCATCCCCAGATTTTGATAGCGATACCGATCATTATCATAATTTAATCAGAGGGATGATCATCATTAGGAATTAGCGTCACCGACTGGCAGACAGGCAGGTAGAGCAAGGTGTTCTGTTTCAGGCATTCGTCGTATTATTCGTAACGTGGTTGTGAAGGCTGAACATGATGTGAACATGTTTCCTCTGGTTGACATTTGAGTCGAACTGACGTGTACAATGCCACCATGTACGTCCGACAAATTATTCGTTCCGAGCCAACTAATTCCTTCGTCGATCAATGGCATATAACTCGAGTTGCTTTTGTACCATCATGACATAACCATACGCTACATGAAGAGAACATCATCATGATGAACCTGCATGCTTCGCTTTTTGCCGACATTTTCGGCTGTCGGTTGTCCTCCCTGAGCTCAGGCTAAGGTGACTTGTGTGATGCGATACTTTTTTTTCTTCTTGAGAATTTGTTTGGTTGGTGATGGAACGGTGGTGTTTGGTGTTGTGTAGAGGAGCGCGTTGTGTGAAACCTTGCATGCAAGTTTGGTTCAGTGAACTGTAACCTAAGCCGACGACAACAACGAAGCAAGGTAAGAAGGCAAAAGGCAAGAAGGGGAAAAATCAGAGAGGAGAGAGATGAGCTGGGAAAAAGAAAGCAAAGGTGGAATCGAGCTGAAGAATTATTTAAGTATTGTTTGTTGCTCTCCGGCTGTAATAATCAGTTCAGCCGGAGCTTGAAAAGCGAATAGTCATCGCCTCACAAATTCAAATATATCACATCACACAAGTCTCATCATTCCAATACAGCAACTCTAGAGCTCAACATTGCTTCCTTTGTTCCGTCTCTCCCAGGAAGAATGGGAGTGTAATGAATGAATGATTGTTGCTCTGCTTGCTTGATTTTTCAGTTTAAAATAGAATCCTTTAGGGAACACGGATTTCATCAATCGGATAGGGCACCGTCATCACCTCCGCATCGCACATCACACATCTGCTGCCTCCCTTCCCTTCCCTGCTGCTCATCTATCTGGAGAGAGAGAGAATGGAGAGGAGATGAACTGATTGAGTGAGCAGGTGAGCAGATGAGCAGAGAGGGAAAGTCACAAGAGCGTGTCTCCCAAAAAACTTGTGTTCCACACTCAAGCAGCTCATTCAAGCATTCAGGAAACTAAACTCTTCATTGATTATCCCCCTTTTGTCGTTCTTTGGCCCTGAGAGAAACCTTCTTCTTGTTGTTATTCAGCAAATTAAGCTACTTCCGTTACACCCCACTAGACCAACTCCAGCCCTCTTTTTATGCCTATATTTTCACGTATGCGATGAGCGACATACTGTGACCTCAAACCTCAATCAACAACAAAACGTTATTTTTGAATTTAAAAATATTTTTAAAAAAGTACTCATGTTGATGATGATGGTCATGACATGATGATCCAACAAGTCATACAGTTCCACACCTTGACATCTTAAGATTCATCGCCCGAGCAAGCCCATATGCCCAACGAAGGTGCTTTCATTTTATTGCCAGGCTCACAGCCAGCATTGTTGTTTTTCCACCCTTAATAATCCACCATTTTCGCTAATCATGGCTATAATTATTATAATTACCTCGTCTGGATCTTCCTCTGCCGTGCTTGCACTCCATTTTACTTTTTAATGGAATCCGGCTATGTACGAGAACCAACAGATACAATTCTGCTGGTGACATTAAATTGCTTTGTTGCTGAACTAGTAGGCAGCATATTTTCAGGGAGTGGAGTGGAGTGGTGGACGACGGTGTATAACGGAGTGGAGGAGAAGAAGAATGGGCCTGGTAGACTTAAGATACAGAGACTGAGGATGATGAAGAAAGATGGCCCATAGCCATCGCCTCTGCAAGCCTCATCCAATTAAATTAAGTGTTCTAATAGGGTCCATATTTCAAGCTCTGGGGGTCCACACAATTCTTTTACTGCTCCAATGAAAATTAAATGCTTCATTATGTTGCAATACTCAGCACTATTCCCATTATTTCCTCTTTAGTGATATCCACAAGGGAAAAAACATAATCATCATTGTGAATCTCCTTAAAACCTTAAGTTAATGCATTGGAATAACGAGAAGTTTTTATTTTATTTTATATATTCCTTGTCTTCAGGTACATTTTTGGACGGACGCGACCATCCTCTCCCTGAACTTACCTGCCTGAGAAGAAGTTTTAGTGAAACCTGAGTTGCTTATGAATTGTTTTGGGGATGTATGCTTAATGCTTTTATTATGGCTGATGATGTGAATAGGTGGAGGAAGGAGTCATGCTTTAAAATGAATGTTGGTTTTTGTGATGTTGTTGCACCAGTGGGATGCATTCATATGCGATGTCCAACCAAAGGATGTCCTTCAAAGTGTCTTGCAGTGGTTACAATAATGGAATTACATGCATCCATCAAAGGTACGTACGTACTATGGTCCTTCTCTCAAATGATAATTTATTCCGTCCTTTGTCAACATTTTCTTGTGGGTATATAATAAAGGAGCAATTATTGTCAACGGAGAGAAAAAAAAGTTCAAGGGATGAAAAGTTTGGAAGTGAGTCTGAGGTGAGCAGGGACAATTCAGGGGTTGCAACCCGAATTGTGGTTTTTATTTTGGGAAAAAGGGAACTCTAACCTTGTGTGCAGTTGCACGCATGCATAGCCAACAATGGACCATTAAATCCTGTCACTGCAACAATGCGTAGTATGAGTAGTGGAGTAGAAGAAGGGTTTTTGGTTTCTTGGGTCTGGAGTGGAAGGAAGGGAAGGTTGGGAAACAATGCGATTGTAATTGGCCACACATGGCTTCTCAAGGGTGTCAGCGGGGGGCAAGGGCAGGCACTACCCCTCCCTGCGTTGTAGCCCTCCTTCATTAACCTCAACCCAGGTCAGGTCAGTCAGAGCCGAATGGAAAAGGGAAGAGGATTCCTCCGCTGCTCGTATATTGACACTAAGGGGCCAAGGGAACAACTCTCCCAATTATCGTCCGGGCCTAAAAAAAATCAAAGATTGCTCGGAAAGGTGATACCCTGCTGCCTTTCCATTTACTTTTTTCTACTTCGTCTACTTCTTCACTCTTCTTCGTACTTCCATTTTGGATTCCCTACTGCACTTGGAATTTTTTTTTCTGATTGCTCCAACCACCGGAATAATGAAATGTGACTGACTTTGAAATTTTAGGGAAATTCGTGCAAAGCGTTAAAATTACATGAATGTTGCACCTGCCCCGCACACACACACACACGGAATGGATGCCTTATTCCCAAACAAAGGGGCCATTCCTTCCAACATATTAGAATATTTGTCGTAAAATGATATCGTGTTGGTTTTGAAATCAGAAAGAGAAAATATCAAGAAAATCTAATATTCCTTTTTTTGATGGGAATGCACCCCTCAGACTTCCATTCCACTTTGGCTGGCCCATGGTTGTTTTCGAAGAAAGAGAGACAAGTATTATACTCCACAAGAACGTAGATTGTAACAAGGATATTCCAGAGATAACCACGTCATAGCCGTCGTGGCATTCTAACCAGGTCAGCTGCCCGAGCGCAGTCTATTTTCTCAGCTAATTCCGTATTCAGTCAGGGTATCGTATTATGATGCAGGTGTTTTGACAATCGGTCAGGTAACAAGATGCGTAGGCAGTGCATTTAATAATACAAAATGTCAAAATGTGAATGCGTCAATATTTTGTAATGCGCCGGTTCGCTGGATGGATTGGTAATTGAGTAATTTCCTTTTTGTAATCTAATTTTTACCAAGCAAGCAGGTAAGTGCCTTGGCAGGTGGGTGTTCTTGGGGGAAATTGGAAGACGGGGATTGCTGTGCAAATCAGCATCAGCATAGCATAGTCGATAATGCACTATTCTCTGCTGAATATTATGTATTATACATATAGCAAGTTTGAAAATACAAAGTTATAGGCCGGGCGAGCACCTCATCATTCACGTTAATTACAGAAATGGAAATCTTTCTGTTTTTGGAAAGTGTTGTGTTCTGCGTTACTTTTTTGCAGTTCTCACATTAGCACAAACCCAGTTGAAGGGAAACTTATAGGAAATGAATGTCACGCGGAATTGTAAGAACCGACAACGTCGCTATTCATACTCAATACAGTGGTAATCCCACGATGCCCCAGAAACGATGTAACTTATTGGTACATAGGTTTAGTATTATTCTCTTGCCGATAAGGTGTCAATTATTGGATATCAGCAAAAGACATTTCATTTTCAGTCAATTACAATTCGTGAAACTGTACAAGGACACTATCGTAGTAACCTTCAGACCAGGCTTAAGGCCACGCGCCACGGTGCATTCGTTTCGGCAACCCTCGACTACGGTATTCTTCTGCTGTTGCCTTTTTTTAATACAGTAGTCTTTCCTTCCGCTTCCATTATCCTGATTAGCTTCAACCTGCTGCTGCCGCTGCTCCTGCATTGCTTATTGGATGGATATGGATGGGCCAACAAAGTAGTATTTCGAAAATAAAATCAATACTTGGCCCAATTTTGTATTATTTTGATAGACATGCAGTGAGAAAACTATTAAAATGTCCATAGAACTCATCCACTCCGTCTCGCAGGAGCCTGTTTCAACTTCAACTACTGGGGCTTTTAGTTTGGCTCCCTTGCCAGATGCCTAATTTAAAAGTATTGCTATTGCAGCCAAGTTAATATTTCATGAGACAAATCAGCTTAAAAGCAAAAAGATAAAACAGGAGGATCCATTATTGCTGTTGCACTCCATCCATTACTATTACTACTCCGATGTTCCTTACCTTCCCCGGGGAATCCCAACCTCCATGAATATGTAATGCTCCCATCCAACTCACATCACTCCCATGCTAATCCATCCCTCTTTTATCCATTTCCACTAATCCTGAGTGCAATCCAATATTCGTTGGAGAAGATCTGGAGGGATCCACATCCACACTACTATCATATCACCACAGAAAAAGAAATACCTTGATGGGATGACATCATGATGCCGAAATGATGAACACCAAAAAAAGTGTCAATTAAAAATGCAATAAAAAAACTCGTCATCATTTTGCTCCTGACTTTTTTTAGTTTAAATAGGGAAAATTCATCATCATCCACTCAAAAAACTTTTTAATCCAACTTTGTTCACAATTATTTTCATTTCATTTCATAATAATATTTTCATTTGTCACCATCATCTAAAATCCTTCGCCTTCTTAAGTACATAACATTGAGTCTAGCTAGCTTTTTAGCTAAATAAATTGTGGGGTATTTTTTTAAAACTAAATTCGTAGATGATATATATACCTATACGGCTAAATATAGTATATTGATACTCTAGTCGGTATACGGTGTGTGTGTGTATGTGTTTCGGCCGGTCGCACGGCTTTGATAACCTAACCTACCCTAGTTAACAATAATGATGATCCTCATATTCAGCAACGTTATAACGTGTAGTTTTGTATAACATCAACCTGTACAAAGTTTTCTTTTAAGTGATTCGATAACGTTTAGAGAGATAACACCGAACGTTACACGTTACGTAAGTACATTATATTACACAATTCATAATAATATTCATATATATATATATAGTTAGCAATAAGATAGCAATAATTAATTACGACAATGATAATAATAATAATAATAATATAGTAATTATATATAGTCCTCCTATATATATTTTTTTTGTAGTGTGTGTAAAGTGTATACATTTTGTGGGTTGCATCTTTGAAGTAGTAGTATTACACATGTAATAATAGTATGTAGTAGTAATAATAATAATAATATTAAATTATTATTTTATAGAATTTTCTTTTACTTTCCCTTCTCCTTTCCATGCAGTACCCTTTTTCTTTCCTAAATAATAATTACCTATGTACGGTTCGTAGTAGTTATAATAATAATAACAATAATAATATAATATGCTGTTGTTTGATTCAGTGTTTTTATACAAGTTACGGTTTGCTCGTCGTATAATATATATAGTATGTATGCTTCGCTCATCGTATAATGGAAACAAAGTGGTTGTTTACTACTAGAGTAAGTAAACAGGTCAGTCTCGACTTCTTCTTGGTCGGCCAACTTTGCCTTTGCGAGGGGCTGTCGTGGGTCCATTGGAACTGGCAACATTGGCATTAGATGGACTTCCAATCCCGTTCTTCATCATCTACATCATCAGACAGAATCAGATTTGAGAAAAGAAAATAGTATTTAGTTCCACTCGACTCTCTGATTTCATCTGCGAAATTCTGCTCCCACAGCATCATCACCACACCACCGCCACCACCACCCTCTGATTCCATTCATATAACATTTCTAACAAGGGAGGGACTATTATGCCATTACCAATGCAATGTAGGTTTTAGAAATCATGATGATTCGAAAATAATTTATCAGGTTGGCCGAAATGATGAATTTGTGATGATACCTTAAACTCACCACATCATCCTAATCATCATCATCATCATCAAGTTTACAATGCGGAGAAAAAAATATGTGCTCTTTCAAGATCAAGATTATTGATATGATGTTTACTCATAGTCATAAGCTCACGTACGGTCATACGATCACCACTCCATTCGAACTAAATTCATTAGTCATTTTTGAACAATAAAAATTGCAAGAGGGGGAATGCGAACGCTAAGAGCTCGCGGGGATGAATGAAGATATGTTATTACCTACTCGGCCCAACAAAACACATTGGTAATGGATATTTGTAATACACGTCGCTCCTTCCTACAATGCTCAGGTTTAATAATAATAAAAATAAAAATGTTACGCTTTCTCCGCGAGTGTTATTCTTATTATTGGAGTCAGCGAACGGAGCACGCACGTACACTGCTAATGTATTCTTTTATAGGAATAAATGTGCCATCAAATCATCATCACTGCTCATCAATATCATTTTTGATACGACTTCATCTTGTTCTGCCCAATATCGCTAATTCCCTGCAGCAGCAGCAGCACAACCGAACCATCATGCACCTTCCTTCATTTATAAATCCAATCACATTCCTATGGCTTTATCACCCCAGCCCCACCAACACAACCTTTCCTTCTCCTCTTCTGCCAAAAGTTATAATCTTGTTCAGAATATAATATGGATGGTGGGGAATTAGCTAGCATCGATCTGGTTTCTCCCATTGTTTCCCCGCCGTCTTCCCCTTAATGAGAGCAAAGTAATAATATGGGCTTTTGCATTGGATGCTCGCAGTCCGCATACAAATATCATTATTGGAACATCAGAAGGAAGAAATTCCAATTCGCAGCTCGATCGGTTTTCTTCTTTTTCTTTTGTATCCTTGATATTATTGATGGCTCTACGATTTGGCTCAACTTTTACTCATTTATATATATTAGCAAAAAGAACCGGCAGGGCGACAACTGTCTAAAAAGTTATTGGAAAAGTGTAAGGAAAGGCTGCGCTACTGCATTTGAGTGCAGCGAAAGCGAATGTAGTAATAAGAAAAACCTTTCATGAAAAATTAATTACTTTTCTGCATTGCACATTTTGGCTTCATTTTAGCCTGATTGTTTTTTTTCTGCTAAAGGAGAGCTTTGCTGATGGTTGATGCTGCTGCTGCTGCTACCAATTACAATTAGAGTGAGTGATTTTGCAAGCTATGCACTATTTAAGTGGGCCAGACAGAGGGGAACAACGCCTCTTCTTGTGCATTTGTTTCCCACACTGGGTTTTGTTGTATCGTTGTATGTATGCACTGGGGATGATGAGTGGCGCTTAAATACTGTGCTATGGTTAATGGAGCAGTTCCAAATTAATTATTGTAGTTTTTCTATTTAAGTGGGCCAGACAGAGGGGAACAACGCCTCTTCGTGTGCATTTATTTCCCACACTGGTTTTTGTTGTATCGTTGTATGTATGCACTGGGGATGATGAGTGGTGCTTAAATACTGGTCTGGTTAATGGAGCAGTTCCAAATTAATTATTGTAGTTTTAAGTAATTTTGAAAAGTGATGAGTTCTCACCTTGAGCGCGTCCTGTTCACAGAATAGGGCACCATTAAGTACTGAGTATCTGTCACCAGGAACGAGTCGGCAGCCATTTTTGTTGTATCGTTGTATGTATGCACTGGGGATGATGAGTGGCGCTTAAATACTGTGCTATGGTTAATGGAGCAGTTCCAAATTAATTATTGTAGTTTTATTTAAGTAATTTTGAAAAGTGATGAGTTCTCACCTTGAGCGCGTCCTGTTCACAGAATAGGGCACCATTAAGTACTGAGTATCTGTCACCAGGAACGAGTCGGCAGCCACATTTTCGAGCAAATGAAGCATTTCACATGAAAAACGTATGGGGGGCTGGCGCCCGGTGGTGACATTCCAGCTTTCATCACATACTCGGATGGTGGAATACCTTGACCGCACCCTTGACACGCACCTCCTCCGTTTCCGAACATCCTGAAAATACACCATCATTTATTTAATAGTTCTACTACCTCTTACGACATTCAGATTTACATTTATTATATCAGCTGATGTTAAGATCACACATTGTCACATTCGAATTCCCTATTACTTAACATAAGTAGATTTTGTGTCGCATTCCATTCCCCAATCACCCCAAATCCTACACCACCTTTTCTTTTACCCCCCCTCTGCCCCTCAAAAAAATTTATGGTAAATTAAGTTCAATTGAATTATTCTCATTCATTCCACACTGCCTCTTCTCCTGATGCTCCTTTGAGCCTTGTCATATACTTTCCCTTCCATTCATTCCAACTGTGTGCAACCATCCAACTCCAATTTATTTATAACCGACCATCCGTCCATCATCACCCAAATTTTTAGGTAGGCACAATATCCCTCCTCCTCCTCCTCCCATTTCCCATTGCTCCTGATGCTCTTTGAAATGGAATCATCGGTTGCTTTTCAAGCTGTCAATTTCCTCTCAAGAGTGAGTGAATAGTAATAAAGAATCGTTATAGCATCACCACCACACCACACCACTTTCTCCCGTTTTCGTGTAGCTATTTGCAGCCCCGGCCCCCTCACCATCATTATCACCATCGCCCTCCTCATCATAATCTGCGAGTGATAGAAGGCAAACTAGTAACCACGGAAGGAGGAGCACATCATCATCATCGTGGAATATTATTGCCTAGACGTATTTGAGCATTTTCTTCTTCTTCTTTCTTTCTTTTTCATTCTTTGTAGGGAATTTATATGAAGTGAGCGAGTGAGTGAGTGAGCAGCTGGATGGGATAACGATGCCCTTTCTTTTATTCCTACCAACTTTCCCTTTTCCCGTCTCTCACATCAAAAAATTAGCAAGGGATGCCGAGGTGAATCTCAATCCCTCAGCTGGTTTCGCCCCACTCACAAAGGAACCAGAAGCCTCTCGCCTCGCCCAACCTTTGCTTCTTTACTAGGGCAGAACGCAGAAGAAAACACTGGAGAATATCAGCAGGCTATACCCCAAAAAGCATATATGCACACAGCTCGTCCCGGCCCATGCCTTTTCCCAACAAGAGTACAGGAGAGAAAAAACGTTGGTGTGGTGGGTGTAGTCATACTCAATTTTTTTTGCTTTTTTCCTGTTAGGTACATATATCCAGTAGAAAATATTATGTAGGTATATATGGTCGAATGGATGGATGATGTTGGAGTTGGTTTTGGTTTTTGGGGAAAGAAGAGAGAGAGAGAGAGAGAGAACAAGTGCTAACAAGATTACAAGTTCAGAGCACGTAGCACTGAAGCCCACTCTGTAGGCTGGTGTTAGTTAGTTAACTCTTGATTTGAATTGGCCTGATCATCATCATCATCATGATCATCATCATCATCCCCGTCATCACCATCATCAACATCATCACTCTAATCATCATTTTCCTCCATTACCATCATCTAGCTCATTATTGACACAGGATATTTTGGTGTTCATGAGGGGCTTGCTAATTTCCTTTTTTCATCCATGCGGAACTCTAATCCCCAAAAGGAATTTCCACGCGAGAGACAGAGAGAGAGAGATATATATAATATATACTTAACTATATAGTATTCTACAGCAGCAATCCATAATATTCCACACGTAGAAAGTACAGGAGAAACAGACGAAGAGTGAGAACGGAGTACATTAGCATTAGCAATCCCATGCTCACAAAAAATAAATTTTCACTCTGTTCTCCAAGTTCGTGTCTATCACTCCATCTCCCTCTCTCCATGCATGGCTGCTGTGTAGTTAGTTGGAGGCTCAAATGAATTTTCCACATTTGATTCATAAATTTGTTGGAAAAGTTGGCTGCTGCTATGCTGCTGGGAGGAAGTAGGACCTCATGTTTCAGCGCCACCGGCTCTCAAGTACGCAGTGCATGGATGTTTGACTATTATAATTAATTAGGAATTAGCTCAAGGCCTTTCAAAAAAATCATTGTGCAGGGGTGGGAGGGGGGTGCAGCTAGCTCCGGCTAAATGAAGCCAGCACAATCCTTATATATAAAATACACTATCAGCACTAATTTCATTTCGTAATTGCTCATCAAGTTGACACTCGATGCGCAATATCCCCATTAATTTATGTACCTACCTATATACGCTTTGTATCTCCAAAATCCCCACCACACCACACCACCATATTTCGGATGGCGAGGAGAGCCAGAAGAGGAGTGAGCCTGACGTCTTGGATTTTGCTAAATGACGTGTCTGTGTCAATCCAGACACCGACGCACAACTGCTGTCTAATCAATTCGGGTGATGGGCCAGCCAGCCAGCCAGCCAGCCAACTCCATCCAAAGCCTGCCCCAATACTCTATCAACTATTTTTTGGCTTTGATTGGGTTGTCATAAGCAAGCACCCAACAGAGCCGAACGGAACAGAGCGCAGCACACACAACTGAGGCTCACAAGACTGAGATCAAAGGGAGCCAGAAGAGCAGAGGCATGGCATGGTGGCAATGCATGTACGCAGTTGAAGTTGCTGATGATGGCGAAGTTTTTGGAAGGGACTCTATTAATTGGCCAGAGACAGCTAGGAAATTAATCCCAGGAGATTAGCCAACTTGAGCTTATATAATAATAATAACAGAGATACATGCATATTATGCCATACAACTAATCCCTAAATAGCTCCCAAACTATCCTCTAAACTCCAGCACTTTTAGTTGAGCCGACGCGATAGACGAGGTGGTATGATGGCAGGTTCGGTGGATGGTGGAGAGGGAACGTACCACCACGTCCACCACCAACACCAACTCTACTACAAGCCAAGCCCGTGCCAGAGCCATTACTCTAAGCCAACGGGGCTGACAGTTCCGATAAGTCGGAGAGCGAGGTCTTTGGGAAGAGAGATATGAGCTGTGAGCTGAGGCATCTTCTTGCTTATCATTATTACAGGCTTGCATCCATCCATTCCACAATTCCACTCTACTCACGTCACTTGCCAGAAGAGCGAGCTTCCCCATCACCCGGACACCAGAAGAGAGCGACTCTTTCTTCATCCTCATCATCATCCCCTATAAACATTTACCTCATTCGCCTCAGTTCAAAAGGGGAACATTTTTTTGCTCAATTGGAAAAAGTGGGGGTTTGATGATGATGAGATGATGAGCCTTATGGTTTTTATACAAGGCAATAAAACCGGCTAAAAGAAGGAGCCCAACGATCGTCGTCGTGAGGATGAGTTGGCTCTTGGCTGTCTCGTCTCATTCTATCCGGAATGCAGCTGACTGGGTTTCAAGACAAACTCAACTCAACTCTCTGCTCAAAAAACGTCAACATGAAAGAAGACATGCGGTTATAGCCTCTTACATCCACATTGACATGGAGTTGTTACATTATATTAGAATGGAATTATTATTCATTCATTTCTTCATTCATCGCATCATCGTTCAGTCGGTAAAAAAGTTTTTCCTTGACGGATGGATGGATCCGAAGACGAAAGATGTTGATATTTATAAGAACAACTTTGTCGGCTTTTTCTTCTCCAGTTGGAACACGAACGAAGGAACACTACTTGCCTTCTTGTGCATATATTTCCCCACAAGAAAATCCTCCTCCGCTTGAGTGAGGCTGAGGAGAGGAGGCATCAAATCGAAAGAAAGAATCCATTCAGCTCCTCTCTCCATTTTTTTTACATATGCTCACACAGCTCAGCTGTGCTCAATCATACATCAACCGACGGAAGATGGAACAACAACGCAACGGGTTGTAGTATAATACGTATATTATATAAAATCTCAAGTATTATATATTCCTCCCGGGGATTTTCACAGTTTTGTACAAGAAAATTCCAAAATTTCAGTTTTTCTCACGGTGATGTAGTCTGAGGGTGAATTAGTTAGCTGAGTGGACGACAATGACAGGATGGATGGATGGATGGTTGCTGATGTTGGTTGGTTTTGTTGGTGGTATATATGCGGAATGAGAAAAGCCTGTTTAAGTTGTGAAACTGATTCCCTCCACAACTCCATATTTTAACCATATGCAGAGCTTCAAAAAAGTTCCGTAAGCAGCTAGCTGATGAAATGCATGTCACACACCACTAGCTCCACTCCACTCCACAGCACAGCTATAGACAAGTACATAGGAGCTAAGAGAGAGCACATTTTCTCTGTTGCATGCTTCGTCAGTTGTTCAAAAGAGCCCATTTTCCAGTTTTCACATTTTCCACAGGGGTTTTCAAGTTTTTAGCATGAAAAAGCAGGAGCTCTCATGATTCCCTCCACAACTCCATATTTTAACCATATGCAGAGCTTCAAAAAAGTTCCGTAAGCAGCTAGCTGATGAAATGCATGTCACACACCACTAGCTCCACTCCACAGCACAGCTATAGACAAGTACATGTACATAGGAGCTAAGAGAGAGCATATTTTCTCTGTTGCATGCTTCGTCAGTTGTTCAAAAGAGCCCATTTTCCAGTTTTCACATTTTCCACAGGGTTTTTCAAGTTTTTAGCATGAAAAAGCAGGAGCTCTCAACTCAACCTCAACCTGGAGAGGAACTACATGCCACCACATCTGGTCTGACAACATTTACCCAAACAGCCGAAACTTGTTCTTTTTTGGGTAAAGTATAAAACTCGTTGAGGCTAAATGTGTTAAAGTTTGAGGGGTAGCAGCATGTTTCAAATCCATAATTTTACACATTTCGCTAAATCGGTCTCTGTATAGCTAATGGCTAATTAGCATAGAAAGCCCAGAACAAAATGGTGACATGTTCCTGATGTTCCATGATATCTGCGAGAGAGAAACATGACATGACAAAGGATTCTTCCTCCTATAATTTCCACAAAAACGGGTGTAATGCGACTACTGGAAACTGGAGAAAACAAAAGGCAAGTCTTGTTTGAGCTCTTCGTTCTCTCTCTCCTAAAAAGGACTTGGGGGATGATTTTCAGGGAGAGAAGTAAAATAAAAGAAGAATTTGATGTTAGAGAAACCGGCAAACTTAACCGATTACAAAACTGCTTCTCATCTATCCATCCACTCCATCCACCACCGGCTGTTCACCAGCACTCTGTGCGGAGGAATTCATAGCTCCAAGCACCATTCCTTCTCGTGAAACGTGACTCTCTTTTATTCCCTCAATATTCGGTCGAATACATATATATTTATTAGATTGCCATAGATCACTATATAAAACCATCATCTCGCCCAAGTTGGGGGTGGTGAGAAAACTGCAAAAAAAATGTGAAGAAGGAGAAAAGCGGAAAATTTTCTCCGAGAAAAAATTCACTTCTCATCTCTTCTGATCTGATCATCCCACTTTTGGGCTAAATAGTCTGCGAGTAATATTTACTCACAATAAATAAGGTTGAGTATGGATGGATGGATGAAGGGATGAGAACATTTTCTCTATGTGTGTGTGTGTGTGTGTGCTCTTCTGCTCAGCTCCTTTTTTCCTCCCGGAGCGCTCAGTTCCAAGCATGGAGGGAAAGTGGGAGGAAAGACAATGAGAAGAAGAAGAAGAAAGCAGTAGTGTGTATGAAAATTGAGTTAAACGCTGCCTCCTGCCTGAATACTCACGAGGGACTTGCTTCACTGGAGCTCAAAACCCCAAGCATCTACTTACAGTTTACCATTTAAGTTAGGATGGATGGATGGAATGGAAGAAAGGAATGAGAAAAGGTTGTCCGCTTTTTGATAGCTTCACTACTTTTGTGGGCAAAATGGCAAAAGCGCGCAAAGGAACAATAGTCAATGGTTCGCTACTTGTGTTATTTCTCCTACATTTATTTCACGCGAGCCGAGCATGGAGCACGACTACTGAAAGCTTCTTCAGGAAGTGTTTTCGAATTCAGTATATATATTCCACAAGCATAATATCATGATAATGTTTTTTGGGAGTAAAAAGGAAAATGTTTAAAAGGCAGTCTCAACTCATCGCATGGATCGGTGGCGGGGATGGGGAATGCCACTTTCTTTCCTCCTCTTCCAAACTGTTCACTGGGGAAGTCGGAGAAGGAAAAAGTTTTATTTTTTTAAACCAAAAAATGAGTAAATTTTTTGCGTTTCTAAATAAAATCGTTTGAAATTCAACCGCGTTTCTATCATTTCACCCTCATTTTCATATTATGCCTGGATAAGTAAGTAGGAATGGAAAGGATATGCTTGGCGGTATATGGCAGCAGCCCGGATTTCGAATAAAAAAGTTTTCGGCGGAGCCGACCGCCCGGCATATTACTTACTATTATTATAATATATCCCGTTGAGAATATATTTCCCATTTTAAACCCAGTTTAACTATTTATGGGGCGAATATTCGGAGGAATATTAACAGGCTACTTTCTCTGCTCCACATCCGGCTCAGACAGATGGGATGGGATAGAGGGAGAGGGTAGAAAAGTGGAATAAGTTTCCCCATAAAACGACTGAGAAAGAAAGGAAGAGACAAGGGAAAAAATTGTGTGGCTTACCTCAAATAATCATGACGACACAGGATCATTCCGTCACGGGTAAAGCAAGTTCCTCCGACATCTGCAAGTGTGGCGCCGCATGCTGAGCATTTGAGACAGGTATGATGCCAGTAGCGTTCCTAGGGCGTGCAGGAGATATCTTTCCATGATTGGACCATTGCAACCACCACAGAGCTGCAAAAACAAGAAAAAAAGAGAGAACGGTAAAAAAATAGAATACATAAGAGGTTTCACTCCACCGCATCACCATCCATTCACCACAATAATATTCCTCCCCTATTTTTTTGTCATCTTACAATACCCCAAACCAAAAAGTTCTACCTCTACCACGACACATGCAAGTTAGATATCCATATATACTTCATGCAAAACCATTTTTAGCCAAGACCATATCATGCCATTTAATTAGCGCATAAAATACTACCAACACCAACAACCAAAAACACTCACAACAAATAAGACTGAACAAATAAACAAGGATCTGAGCAGAGCGATATATTTATATAAAATATAATTTTGGGTCAGGTTTTACTGTACTACTTACAAAAAAAATGAATTTTTAAAATTTTATTCTGTTATTTAGCCCAAACCAAAAGAGATTTTGTTTGTGATTTTTTAGTGAGAGGAGGAGAAAGACAGAGAGAGAGAGAGAGAGTTCCTTACTTTGGTGTTTGGAGGGCAGGTAGGACTTTGATTGAGAGACATTTGTGAGCAGATGCCACCGGAATGATGACCCATTAGTCCGTTGACCGGACCTGGTCCTCCATTGCCACCACCACCACCACCCCCACAATGCGGAGGACCATGGCCGAGAAATGAGGGGTTGGGAGGGAGTTCAGGTCCACCATTACTACTACCGGGGTGCCCATACATGGCCGACCCGTTACTGCCGGAACTGGGGCCGGGTCCTTGATTTATTGGGTCCGGCGTCCCCATCCCACTCACATGACCATTGTTCAACATTTCACCACTATTTAACTTACAATAAGATATCGAACTAACTTAGGTATTATTAATAGTTTATATTCACTGGTCAACTTGAAACAAATAACAACTCCACCACTGTCGAAAAAAATAACTATACTTAATGCTTTAGTAATTGGATCAGAACCGTGGTTCTTTCACTCTTGGCTGTTGTGTGTGTCTTTGTCGTCGTGCATGAGAGTATGGATGATGAGGATGATGATGATGCTGAATCAGTGCTTTCACTCATTTAACCTCTTTCTTTATGATGCAGATGAAGAAGGTGATGGTGAGATCAAGTCTGAAAATATAAGATAAGAAAAAGAGAAATATAATAAAATATATACACAAATGCGAGAGAGAGAGAGGGATAAACCAGAGCTCACAAATGCGAGAGAGAGAGAGAGAGGGATAAACCAGAGCTAGAGAACTGGTAACTTAATTGGCATTAGTCAGAAATGCAACTTTTTAACTTTCTTATTTCAATTATTTGTGCATATTATATTTCTCCAACTTGCAACTTGCGATGCGGGGTATCTGGCTGGGTCAGCGAAAAAATAAGAGTTTCCTGATCAGGCTTTGGTTTTATAATACTCGCAAGGATGATGTTTCTTCCAGTTTCAAAAAAGATTTTAATCTGCGGGATTTTGATTACTTATTCATAACGACTGCGACTGAAGGAAGGGAAAATATGACTCAAAAGCCTCAAAGACCTTTTTTATAATTTTCTGCTTAAAAGACTCGTAAACATTTCTCTCCACCGTAATTGAAGTCGGAGTCCTCATTACACATCCTGTTAGTGGCATTATTATGCATAAAATAAATTGAAATTATGAGCAATCAAGAGAACCTGGCAAACGTACGCGTACGTACGTCGTCTACAAATAATGAACTTGAAAAGTTAATATACCTATTTAATGTATATAGTAATATGGTATTCATAAGCATCGTGGGAAACCATCACTCGCTCGCTCAGCGTATACCACTTGTAATCGCTCTATTATCAGCACAACTTACAACAAGAAAGAGCATACCACGCAAGTGAGCTGCATTGCAATATTATATTATAATTGTGTAGCAATACCAGAAATTAAAAAGCTGAGAGAGTAGAGCAGCGAGAGAGAGAGAGAGAGGCAGAGGGCACTATTGGCCAAATCATAATTTTAAATTAAAAACTGATTTAAAAGCAAATTTCATTTTCATTTCAGTCGTTTTTCTCTCCGGAATAATAAGTATTAATCCCTCGAAGCGAATTCCACTTAATCACGCTGTCAAAGGGCAGGTCGGGCCGGGGCTGCTAAGTTATTAGAATTGCCTTTTCATTCATTCTAATGGGATTTCATAGTGTTCCAATTGTACCAACTCACAATGTCCGTAATTTGTATGTATACACTACTCACAAAGATTACTTATAGGTATATACCCCACGCTTATTAGTTCTGATTTTTTATGTATTCAGGTAGGTATTCATCAGGTATAAAAACGTCGAGATGATGATGACGACGATGATGCCTTCTTTAAAGCTCGCAACCTTTTAGAGTTCTCCGCTGGAGCACAAAACCAAAACCAAAACCATGCAGCTCCGCGTATAAGGAAGGATCGGCACGGCGCAGCACAGATTTGTTCAAATGATACGAGGAGTGATATTAGAATAATAGAAAAACAATGAAAACAACTATCAAGATGGAGATGACCAGCATAACGAAACAGGACGACGACGATGAGGAGGAGGATGATGATGATGAACATGATGAAAAACAAAGAAAGAGACGAGCTTGTTGTTTATGAAGATTAT
>JAANSN010001371.1:0-34615 GCA_036850665.1 Dicranocentrus wangi | reverse complement strand
GTCAGGATCCACGCCCACTGGAGCTTTGCATTTGTAAATGACAAAGTGGTGTGTATGTTGACGGGCCAATGGATTCTCTTGAATTGCCTCAAACTTCAAAGCAAAAGCAATCACATATAATTCTGTCAGGTAGGTTGGCAGTTCTAAAGGCGACTTAACTAAACAATTATGTTATAATAGTGATGTGATACCCCAATAATGTGATGGGTTTGGTTCAGCGGTGGGGCTTTATGGAATGTACACATATAAGATGTATGTTGATCTGGCATCGTGGTGCTTGTCAACAAATCTATCTTGTCAAAACTAGAAACACGACATATTGAATAAAATCTAACGCAACTGTAAACAAATTACAGTTGGTTAATGAGCATAAAGTGCATTAATAACTAACTTTTCAGGTTTGAAATTGCTGTCGTCGCTGCGGTAAAAGTTAAGGGATTTTGTGCCCCGCTTGGCGTGTTTTTCGAGGTCATCAGTTTCACCTATCGCCCAAATCACATGAATGGTCTCATCCTACATACAGTTTATAAGCCCACAAATTAAATTAATTTCGAATACAGTTATACTCACATCAGAGGAGTATTGGAGTATATATGATTTGCTCCGCGAAAACAAAGATTTGCGCAACCTGCAGTTTGTTTTAAATTAAAAACATGCAATAGCGATACTGGAGAACTTTGATTCTTTCAAAAGCACTCACAATTATCTCAGGTAATTGAGACAAATCTTCTAAAAAACTTCCCATTTTCGAGCTATCCCCCTACACTTACACATACAAATGCATGGTAAAAATATGTACTTCAGACAGACAGTTCGCTCTCGCTCACGTTTATGGTATAATTAGGGGGTATAGGGTAGGGCTAGATTAGAGAACTAGAGCTTTGGAAACTGGTACGTGTCGAAGTTGAGTCATGCCTGAAGTTCAATTTTCAAAGATAAGCACCTGATTATAGAATCCAACAATACAAAAGGTAATATGTGTACGATTATATCTGGTTGTTCATAATTTTTGAAAATCTGTTTCATCGTTTCCTGCAGACGAATTTCCACAGATCACACACACGTATATACGATTCATAGTTATCAATGATTTCTTACCGTGATGGGGTAATCTTCGTCGTCACATGTATTAAGAAGCCGTTGAAACGTAATAACTGTTTCGTTGTCAAATTTCGTTTCTAAAGCCAGCATTAATTCATAATTTTGAACTTGATCTTCTACTGGGGTTGAATAACCTGTGGCGTGGCGATCCTAATGGGAAGACGAAATCATAACAACTACATTGTATATTTAGCTTACAAACAAAGTTTATTATCGACTTACCGAACTATAATTGCCACCATTATCATAGACTCCCCCAATAAATATGTCCGAATTAACCATATCACCGTTTGGAGAAAGTCCCAGCCCAATCCAGCCTAAAGTCTTTGCTCGTACTTCAAATATTATCATATCATTTGTATATATGTTCCAAGTAAGCTCATAGTCTCCTTCGTCATCCAGATATTCTGAACCACTTCTAAGAATGGATGGAGGAGAATCTTGGTTCGGATAACCGAAGACGACAGAGCAGGTACTTAATAGAATTCCAAGCAATCCTGCCCGGTATATAATTGATGTAGGTTTCATCTTCATTTTGGAAGGAACGTAAAGCGCTTTTGCTAACACTGATTAAGGAGTGGCTAATTGAGCTTGTGTGAGTGTTTTAAGACTTCCCTTTGCCTTTTATTGAAGCAGTGGTCAAGATAATAATTTATTATCGATAGACTTTAAATAGTGAACAACAAAATTGGTACGGAACGGATTGGTCGGGGAACATTATTTCACTGATGGATTCAAGATCCTCATAATGTATTATCTCACGTAATCAAATCATCAAACATGGTGATGATATGATGAATATCTTTTGGCCAATGGTAATAGTGATTACTGTGATTAGAAATGACCATTTCATTTTAGTCATCATATATGCCATGAGTTGTCCAATAACCCAACATGATTATTGCTTGCTTACACTGGCACTACGCATGTGCCATGATATGTATTTAGCTTCTTGCAACGGCATACATAATCGAAGCGAAGTCGAGAAGAGTTTTTTTGTTATACACGCCATTGGGTATGCATTCTGCAAGATTCCAGGTTATAAGTTGTAATAATAATGGAGTCATGTTTATTTTTAGAAAAATACCGTAAATAAACCGCGTAAGCGTTAAAAATAAGGAGCGTGTGGCTTATTTTGTAGCGTTTCTGATTTTCGTTGAGCTTGTACCCGTGTACCGTGTATTAGTTTCTTCTTTTGGGTGTACGATGCTATTGTAAACCTAAACCATCATAAAATGCATTACCATAAGCTGAAAATGTGCCATGCATATCTATTTGATTTTGATGATCCCAATGAAACCAATTTATATTATTGCAGCGAGCTTGTGATTTACCCCGGTGTTCATATATGGTGTCCGGTACATATGTAGTGATGTGGTTCTTATATGGAGCATTGCGTGTGTGCGCCTTGCGGTCACTAAAGCCGTTACATGCTATTTCAAAATGTCATAAGATGTAAGTACTTCTCCACTGATATACTACACGCTACCATTTGAAAAACTAATAGTGAAGGTTTCTAACGGTTGCCGTTAGAAGCTTAGCGGAGCTATGCTGATAACTGATAATGATAAGCCATCAATTGCCGAGGACGGAATTCGAAACCGTTAGAGAGTTGTCGTGCATACGGCGACGGCCGGACGGACAGACTTTCGGACTTCTCAATAACGATTGCAACACACTCCTTCATAATGAGGCGGGCATACGCTAAAATGTGATACATGTAGAAGTTTGATATTTGAATAAAAATGCCTATTACAATGCAAGATAAAAGGAAGTGTTATGTCTAAAAATACTAAAAGCACAATTGTATGGACACATCAAAAATTTAAAATATCAACCATGTCATGGGTCAAATACCCACACTTTGGTCGTAAAACTGACGCCCTGTTGGTGGGCAACATGGGTTATCAGAATTTGAGTTAAACATTATCGATCCAAATTTGCAAAACGTTTCATAGTTGGAATGACATTCTCGACCGCTGGAGTATGGAAGAAATGTGGTCTTATTAGCTCTTCCCCCAGTGGTCACCAGTAACCCTCGTTAGACAACTTCTTGTGAACCATGGACTCGACGAAAGATTTGACAGCAAACTCTTTTTCATATGCATATGCCTAAAACGGTGCTTTTTAAAAAATTAAAAAGGTTATTTCACTTCTAAATACATCAAACGTAAACTGACAACCCTTTATAATATCTACTTAATCCACTAGCAAAGAGTCCTTATCCTCAGGTTATTGGGTTGGGGGTAAGATTCCGAATTCGAAAAGTTGACCAATACATTACATATATTTTAACTAGTAAGCCAGCATTTAACATTTAACGGATTGTCTCCAGTTCCCTATACATTGTGATACACCAACACTAAAGTGGTTCCACTGTTTACGGGATTAAAGACGTATGCAGGGTATAATAATAGTAAAAGTTAGGAATAGGGGGAATATGAAATAACTCATATATCAGTTCTAGTAATGCTTGCACATTGATTTATTTTAATGTCATTAACAATACAAAAATAATTCGAAATTGCGCAAGTCTTCCACATAAATACAAAATATTAATATCTGTAGTTAGTTTTCAATATATAGTTTTGCTAAAATGCTCACAATCGACACAATTGATACTGCAAAAATGTTTGCTGCATGCAAGAATTCTTTTCCACTACAGTCTGGACCAGTACATTCAGGTGGCGGTGGCGCAGGGCATTCCTTTGGACTAGTCTCATTAAAAAAGTTAATAACTGTTACGTTTCGTACCTTGTGTTTTACGAGGTCATCAGTTTCACCAATCGCCCAAATCACGTTAGTGGCCTCATCCTATCGAGGAGAATATATAAACCATATAGAATTAGATTGTCTTTACTAGAATTACCTCGTGTATTATTTTCTGCCCACTGCATGCAAACACTTCTCTTTTTGCTTAACAGAGTTTGAGGCTCAATCTAACTGAAAATCATAGGAGACCGTTGCAGAAAGTTCTCCAAAATTATTTTCCTGGGACCACAAACCTACTGCAAACGTATATACATATTGCAGCTCTTTCAACAGCGTTCGCACTTGCTCTAACAATTATAATTTTGTCAATGTCGCTGGGACTATGGACAATGTAATTTTGTATTCCTAGCAAATTATCAACATTTTTACCGCGATCGTGTAATCGTCGTCGTCATTTGTGTTAAGGAGCCGTTCGAACTTAATAAATGTTCCATCAGTCGTTTCTGAAGCGTCCTTTAATTCATAATTTGAAACTGCATCCTCGACTGGATTATGACCTGTAGCATGGCGATCCTAATAGAAACAATTAAGCATTAGGGTATTACGAAGCTCACAAAGAAACACGAACCAGCAATAGTCTTATGAAGCACTTACGGAACTATACTTTGTCCCATTAGCAAAGACACCGGCCAAAAATATGTCCGAGCCATTCATTCTACCTAGATAGATAGATATAACTTTATTAACTTGTTATCAGGTTTAAGTCGCAAGAATAGCACTTGCTTTCCGTACCTGCGGGTGAAAGTCCAAATCCTATGTACCCTAAAGTTCTCGCACGTACTTCGAATGTTATCACTTCATCCGTTATATTCCAAGACAGCTCGTAGCCTTGTTCGGTATCCAAACATTCCTTCCCGCTTCTGAGAATAGTAGGAGAATCTAAGCTCGGATTACCGAAGACGACAACGGAGCAGAAACTTAGTAGAATTCCGAGGAGCAATCCTGCTCGGCATAAAATGGATGTAGGCTTCATTTTGATTTGGGAATGAATGTCTCTATTGGGTTCTACTAATATATTAACAATGAAAGACTCTTTAACTTCTGCCTTTTATATGGC
Organism: Dicranocentrus wangi; assembly: GCA_036850665.1. Taxonomy (NCBI): domain Eukaryota; kingdom Metazoa; phylum Arthropoda; class Collembola; order Entomobryomorpha; family Entomobryidae; genus Dicranocentrus; species Dicranocentrus wangi. The sequence goes on along the minus strand of JAANSN010001371.1, from coordinate 29,685 downwards.
TGCGTTAAGGTGTTGACCTTGGCCTTATAGTCGAGTGATGGGCACGATAACTATTTATAAATGTTTAGCTTTAAACCTTTTTATGACAACATCGGAACGAGTAATTGGTCGAGGAACTTATTGTTCCTGACAGATTCAACACTCTCATAGAGCATATCTCACGCAATGATACAATTGATACATGGTATGGCATGTACAAGTACTTAACATAAATGTCAGATAATACATACTAACTGTTGAAATAGGCCGACGATAAGATACGACCAATTGCATTAGTCATCAAATCAATCGGTGCAAACGTATGAACAGGGCAATCAGTTATTCAAAAATCACATACGGAGAACGACCATTATGTTTGCTTATAAGTTGGCACAATAAGTTGGCAAAATGTTGCAAAATATCTTCTTTCAAACACAATGCAATTATTATCGGTGACGAGAAACTACCATGCCTAGCCTTAGTGAAGTGAGTGAATCTTGACCACTGGTTATGACTACAATGCAACTTTGCCTTTCACGAAGAGGAAGAATTCATATCTATTTTATAATCACATACGTTGAGCAGAATAGTATATTCTTCCATCTGTGTTGTAATTTAGGTATGCCACTCCCTTTTGTGACTATAACTATTGGTTTAGAGTTGGTTTGCATATATAGACCATATTTAATATAGGTATGACATACACAAAATTCCCATATTTTCGATATACGGTCCGGTATAGTATATAGAATCCCAGTACCATTTTCAAACATTGATTGATTTGGGTTTTATACTGTGCTGTGATAAGAGTTGTGGCCAAAAATATCAATAACAAGGATGTAGATGAAGAACATGTCATATTTACAGTTAGTGACTAACTAATTACGACGCCTATTGGTCCTGAATCTTTTGATTGCTGATATATAATTCGAAAACTGGCAAGTGATCAAGTGACATCTAATTGGCTGAATCAATTATCGGCTTCCGTAATCCAGAGAGAGAATATTGAGACAATACGATAATATAAAGCAATATTTATAGGTATTTAGCTTTATAAAGCAAACTTGCACTAACTATAAGACTACTACACTCATAAACTAGCTCCATAAATTTCGAGCGTGAGGTGAATTCGGCAATACGAATGACTTTGATAATAATATAGAACTGAGTTGGGAAATGAGCAAGATACCCGTAGACATTATGAGGCACATCAAGTTTCAAATGCATAGAGGAAGTTGGTGATGCCAAAAAGTTGGAAATGTCCGTCCATATTTTGCCGTGATCCACACAGACTAAAATTTTGTCTTCTTGGGTAATAGTAAACTATTGCCTCACATATTTCTTTTGTAGACTCCTCCAATTATTGCACTCTTATTGTTATTTTCTTAGGTACATTCTGTATAGGTGTGCAATTTGCAAAATCCAGTAAACGCGTGCAACGTATGATTAGGATTATGAAGATACCCCTTACAAAGAAATGGAAAATGAGATGAGCATGATACATCATTTGTTTACATGTATGTCCGCATCAGCATACTACTTTGATTTTAAATGTAATTAAATGTTTATTGCATCGCCGTCCCATTTACAAATGCATACAATTGATTGAATTGGGTACACTTTAAAGGTATACAGTTAGCAGTCCGATTTTGGTAAAAACCTTAAAACATGGCAAGTTCTGAAAGTAAATGATATTGTTAAAAATATTAATAAAACATAAATGCATGAAAAACACATATTTGCTGCGTGGCTAATGTGGCTATCATAATATCTGCTAGGGTTGAATCCTGCGGTTCAGGCATTAGCGTACTAACTAATCCGCAAAATTGAATTATACGTCTAATTAACCGAATCAATTAATCGGTTTGCTTCTCGAATTCCCGTCTCATATGCACCGTGAACGGTAGAATAGTAATGGTCATGAGTGGCTTCTCCAGCAAAACATATTACCTAAATAGAAAGTTAGGTAATATTTCCGAGTTAAGCACAACAAGCAGATTACAAGTTTGTCATACGAGAGTGACACGTTAAAACAAACTACTCACTGGGTTTCCGGATTCTCCAACTATTGGCTCAGCGAGATCTGAAGACCAGACATTGTTCTTTTCACTCTCCATCTGTCTAAAACTATAAGATCCTTTTGTAAAGGGGTTACTAAACCAGGACGATCGACAAAATTCTACAGGTTCAGGTACATCAAAATTCACGACAAATTTCTTCAGAACTTTCATAAAGGCATTTTTCACTTCTTCGTCAGTTAGTTTTTCAATTAGTAGAGCTGCAGGTCCAGCTACCCACGAATTTAGAGCAGTTGGGTGCGCTGACACAATGTAAAATCCAAGTATATTGCGACACCATAGGGGAATCTAAAACATTTTTATATTATTACTTTTTTAGCAAAAATTGTTTTTACATTTTGTAATTCATTATTCACTAACGCCATCAATTTCCTTTTTTAAGGTTAATTCGGTCACGTCAGAACGCCAGAACTCAGGTACCCTGTCAGAATCTTCCCATAAAAGGCTAAAACCACTGATATTATCAGGCCACCATTTTCTTTTAAAATCAAAATGAAGCTTGTTGACACATCCAATCCCGAGATTTTCAATGGCACGAACTTTTCTTTTAGGTAGACGGGGCTCAAAAAGAGATTTGTGGAAATGCTTTAAAACGCCCAACGAAACAGTACATACAAGATGATCACATGTGTATTCAGAACTATCCGCACACGTAACGCGTACTGTATCTCTCGTTTCCATAAGTTCCATGGACGTCACTTCCTTTCCTATCTCAATCCAGGATGGAAGTTCCGGTTGAAAGGTAGGCGCCGTTGTAGGAATGTCATTAACAATTACGCTTAGTAGGGATGAATAGCACACTGGTGTTTTCCAAGCAACTGTTGGATTTCCCTCACATTCCCAATATTCATGCTGTCCCCGCAGCGATGCCTGGAACCAATTGTCAGATCCATCAATGGTGACCTGCAGAATGAATGATAAATTAATGTGTTACTATACAAATGCTGATTCAAATTCTGATTCAAATAGAAGCATTGCCATTACTTGAAACCGATGAATCCAATCTAATACTGATGCATGTAACTCAATTGCATTAGGGACAAGGGGATTATTTTCGACTTCTTGATTAAATTTTCCAATTGCCCATTCCCCAACCGAGCCTTCAATTTCGTTTTCTTCAGGTCCATCTAAAATCTTTCCCACAATCAGCCCTATCCTGTCCTGAATATCTTTATCCAAGATGCGTCCAGTGTTGGTAACAAATAGTGTGTCTACAATGACCTATTAAAACGGCTTGATTATTAATGACGTAAGTACTGACAAGTTTAACACGCATACCGCATACGCTTGACTAAACCACAGTAACGAACCTTAATTTCACTTTCAGTATTTAGCAGTTTCAAGTCGTTAGCAATCTTAAAAACGACATTGCCATCTTCACCATGAACCCACTGAGCACCATTTTCGATTAAATGGTCCCCTACAACAAAAGCAACAAAGACGAGCGTCTTTAATTAAAAAACACAAACCCAGAATACAATACAAAGTAATTGCTCATTCTCAATTTCTCGGTAATATTTGCATGTAGGTATTTAAGACAAAAAACTTTACCAAAAGCTTTGCTGTGGACTCGCCCTCCCACCCTGTTGTCCGCTTCCAATAGTTTCACCTCAAATTTTCCACTTTTGACGAGCTGTTTTGCAGCAGTAAGCCCAGCTACTCCACCTCCCACAACAATAACCCTCTTCATAGCGTCTACAAGACTAGAGGTTTAATGAAATGATTCGGAAAATACACCGGTATGGTTGCGTTGAGGTCGAGGAAGATAAGATACCTACAATGACAAAAAAAACATCACTTAATTGTCAATCTGACGGTTGCCTTTTTTGGAAGCGACCCTTTGTAGACGTTCTACCCAAAAAAAGCCGTTATTAAACCGCTACTGTAACCGGGGTCGTGTGTCCTTTTCAATTCGCGTGAAAAACTTTTCTCCACAAACAACACAAAATTTAACAAAAGTATACAGAAACAGAAGCGAAAGAGTGCTTTTTAACTGCGAGTGGAACACTTGCGATTTGCGATGCACGTATGCGTATGGATGGAGTATGTATGTGGCGTACTATATATGGATTATGGTCATTATGGAAGACGTGATAAGTATATATTATTACTGTCCACTATCAAATTGGGAAGATTTGGATAATCCCAAATATCCCAACTTGAACATGCTTCCAGCCAGCCGCCGAGACATTAATATTAAAGCAAAAGAATGCCGAATGTAAGCAAACGTACATGTTATTTTTGTTCCAGAGAGAGTCCCTGTCCCAGTGATAGTGATATGTCTGTAGTCTCTCTGTAGTCACTTCTATCTAATGATCCAGCCACAATCGTCGTGTCTCTATTTGCACTTCTGCTGGCTGGACAATGGCCATGTGCATAAAAGTAATCTGCTCTGGCTCAAACATCTGTTAGCAACATATATATATTATGGGGATGGATGGGGAGCGGAGGAAGGTGAACAGGAGGACATTCTCTTCCTCCTCACAATTCTCATATTCATTGTCAGTATCGAACCAGAGAATAATATTGATTTAGATTAGAAATATAAATGTGAAAGGAATGAATACAACAAACAACAGGAAAAACAAGCCGGTCGGGTCTGACTAGGCATGTAGGTATTTGGGTTTTGGGTGAGAGAGATGATATTTACTGATCTGAAGATATTGATGATGATGATATGATCGAAGGGTGAGAAGAGAAGTGCGAATTATATAATGCATGCATGCATATACTTACATGGGCATTTGGGCATTGTGTATCATCCGCTTGAGAACAAAAACAAGACAATACAAATGTGCTGAATACATAGTGATGTGATAAGTGAAATCACGTGTACGTACGACGGTGTGCATGTGCATGTGCATGCATGCATAAACTTACGCGATACAACGAGCGAACACGGGAGATGCTTGCTTGTGCATTCTGTTTATATGCACATAACATAAGCAAGAACATCTGATCCGATTTTGTCCAGTCGAGCAGGCCACGATTAGGTTTTAGGTTAGGTGTAGAAGTAGAATGTAGATAAACCGGATATTAATATCTTCATTGGTTGGATGTTGGATTACGCATTACGGGACACAAGTTGTTGGTTTTAATTAATTACGCTTTAGGATTCGGATCAAGAATAGTTATGTAGTTAGTTGGGTGGTGGCGTCTATATTCATGTAGTTTCGTAATTTGGGAAAAGTGTCCACTAGCCAAGCCGAGTATTTTTTATTATCAATGCAAATTCAGAGTTATTTATCAAGTTACATACCAACTTACCAGACCGGACAGACCTAGAGACACGATTTGTGGTCTAACTAACATCAATGGCAAATGGTGCAAAGACAAGTGCTCAATCAAAGTTTATTTACACACGGATGGAATGGAGCCCTGTTGACTGATCGCGAGAGGCAGTTGAGATTGATAAGAGTCTTTCAAGACGAGTGCGCAGTTAAGTGCGCACATTTTCAGCCATCATCACTCACATCATCAGTGTGTTGTGTGCACATATTTGACATTTAATTATAATAGGGAAAATCGAGCGAAGGAAGAATGAATTGATGACATGACTCGTCAAAGTGGAACAATTGCATGCAGTTTTGTAAGACGTGACTGTGAGGCATGTGGCCATGTGGCAATTGCAAATTTGCAAAGATTTTAAACATATTGACAATAAAAGCCAATATCAAACAACACAAGGCATTGGCCACAGTTTCAGTTAGATTGAATTGAATTGATGTGAAAAGAATACCTAATGTCATATAATATGTCACGTCGCCGCCGTAAGCCGTAACATATTGTTCACCTTGAGCTCTGCCACCGAAAAGTGTTTTGTTCCATCCAACTCCACCACTGTCACTGCCGACCTCTGTGTGCTCCAAATTTTCCTCATCACACGCAACAGACATCCTTGCCAATTATTGTGAAATGAGGAAAAAGCAGACATAGTAAAGCCTACACCATTCCTCTTTACGCAGCGAGGGTGATACGCAAAAGTTATTTTTGGTTCTTAAGAATCAACTTGAAGCACACATATCCTTCCCTTTTGTCGGTAAACAACTTTTTGTGCATTGTGGAGCGCCTAATGTTTTTATATCCGGTCTACGAATGAGTCCCACAAGATCAAATAAAGTTTTGTAGGATACATCACATTACATCACCGACCTTTCATCGTATTCAAAGCAGTACTTGTTCATTTACACCGTGGCTCAAATGACAGACCTTGTTTTTCGCTGATACCATATCCTTGGCCTTTGTGATACGATACTTGTTCCTCCTTTTATTTGGAAAAATATATCATGACTTCCTGCCACCATGTTCCCATCACATCTGTGAGGGCAGCTGCCGTACAATATGGCAAGACATCTCATTATCACAATCAAAGACAGTCACCAGCAACGAGGTTGACATGCACTCCAAAGTCTTTCTTAAGATACTCATCTAATGACAGAATCCCAAAATTAGAGAATGGATTAAGAGGATTACCTTGTGCCTGGGAAAATAGTGTAAAGTTTGGACTTTACAAAGAGGATTCCTCCTCATGCATCATCGCTCATCATGCAAGTTCGGGACGTGCATCAGAAAATTTTCTTGCTGTGAAAAGCTTCCAGTATATGCCATCCCATACATCGAATCTGTATTCCAGAGCTCCGGTATTTGTGCCAACAGCATCTCAGAGAAGCCGTACATTTCAGTGCCAAAAAGATTTAAAGATTGCGCCTATCTTGTTCCGGAACTCGTCGGTCGGTTTGCACACTTTATCCAGTAGCATTGACGGGAAGGAAAAGGTGAACTATGGTGCAAGGAAAGGTGGAGAAAGTGCCTGGAGAACTGCTCTGTACAGAGCGAACAACAAAAGCCCTGTAAGTGCGAGTCGAACAGATGTGCATGGTGAGCAGTATCCTGAGTTTTGCAGAAAAGATTATAACCATAATAATAAGAAGGATTTCCCTCTTATTTCCCATGACCTGTGGTGGACATTGGTTTCAAATAGGAGTAGGAATTCGCGTTCTAGACGAGCAATGTCAATGTCATTACTTCTGGATCCCATTATTGGAAGTCCTCCGTCATCCTTGACCTCTCCTTGTGTGGAAGCTCGGGATGACATTTCAGCCCTGAGTGAAGGGTTCACAAGGAAAGGGAGACTACTTCGGAGAAGATTATCTACTTCATTTGATGAGCCTCAATCGATAGGTGAAAATAATCGAAGCACCACGGTAAACAGTAGTGGGGCTAGTGCCGCGGTAGTTCATGTAGGCCCTTTTGGATTTAGGAAGGGGTCTGACATAGTGCAAGCACAGAGCTCGTCGTCGGACGACGAGGATGCGCGCGATAAAAGAATCAAAATTAATGCGTGGTTAGCGCAGCTTCACGCGGAAACCTTAGCAAAAGGACGGGATGGTTCTCCTGGAAGTCCAGGTGGGAAAGGAAACGGTAACCGTTCAGATTCCAGCCATGACAATGATGGTAGTGGGTCAGGATCCTCTAGTCCAGGTCCTACAAGCAGAATACATGAAGACTTGTTTGAACTGTTGGAGAAAGTCATTGGTTTCAAGGGAAGGAGCATTTCACATATTACTGTGGAGGTAAGGCAGAAACATTATTACAGAATGTTGACATAATGTATTCGTATTATACATATTCCTAATTATAATTTCCGATTCTTGTAGCAATCTGTTAAGGACCTTTGTACTGTGTATGTGGATGCTAATGATGACGATAAGCTCCAATTTTTTACCCTTTTGGCCGAAAAACATGGCGTGGATCATGAGTATGTGGCATCTACTGCAACGAATCTAGCTTCATGCAAGGTAGAATGTGAGGGTCAATGAAATCTATTAGGTACCGTTGAAACTCTTAGCCGTGTTGTGATTTATTGAATGTTATGTTTCAATATATTTAGGACAGTGATGCGAGATTAACACTGGAGGAAAAGCTTCGTGCTGCCTTAGTTCCAAAGAGTCAGTGGCTATTTACTCAAATTGGGAGATTGGAGAATGGTGTGAAATTCTTAGTGGATATGAGAACAGATTTGCTGGTTGGTACTAGATCGTAGTTAAAACACTTTTTGTGGCAATTCGTATTTAAACGTTTTAATTGGATTTCAGGATGCGACTGAAAAGTCCCAAGGCAAATCTTCTTTGAAAGCATTGAATAACGGCCTACGGGATTTAATTGGCATGTGGTTCAATGTTGGCTTCTTAAATCTTGAACGTGTCACTTGGCAGTCCTCCTGTGATATGCTGCAGAAGGTATGAATGAATACGAGTAACACACAATGGCACAAATTACAAGTTGAACAATGAGATTCCTACATTGGAAACATTGCTCTTAAAGGTTTCAGAGTACGAAGCTGTCCACCCTATGCGCAACTGGACCGATTTAAAGAAAAGAGTTGGTCCTAATCGTCGTTGTTTCGTTTTCACTCATAACAGCATGCCCAGTGAACCGGTAGTTGTTCTTCACACTTTTCTCACCGATCATATTCCATCGTCCATTCAGAAGATTGTTTCGAGTCATAAGATGCGAATGATGTCTCGTAAGTAATGTTACGGCTTGTTTTACATTTAAGAATATATCAAGTATTAAAGTTAAAAGTTCTGCGACTAATTGGATTATTTATTTTGCCTTTTTGATTTTCCAGTGGACAGCGATTTACCTCTGACTAGTACAAAGGAAGACCCTGATTTCATTAATACTGCTGCGTTTTATTCCATTACGTCAACTCAACGTGGACTAACGGTAACTTCGTGAATGCTAAATTGAATGTATTTTTACTGCATTTCCATTTACACCATTTAAACTAAACTCACGATTATACATTTACAGGGCATTGAGCTGGGAAATTATTTAATTAAAAGAGTTGTCCGAGAGTTACAAAGCGAATTCCCAAAAATGACGCAATACTCAAGCTTGTCTCCCATTCCAGGCTTTAGCAAGTGGCTTGTAGGGTCAATAAAAAACGAGATGAAGAGTAACTAGCACATGTGGAATTTAATATTTTTATATTTATGTACATTGTAAGAAAAGCTTCGTTTAATATTTAAATAATTTTTAGACTCATCTGGAACCCAGTCGAAACTTTTAAATGAACAAGAAATTCAGGCTTTGAAACCGATTTTTGAAAATTATAGTCGTGATAAAGACTTTTACCAAGTATTGTTGGACTTACTTAAACTTAATTCTTGGTTCTCTGACGAAAGACTGGTGAAGGAGCTTGAAAACCCTTTGATGAGATTATGCGCGCAGTACTTGTATGTAATAAAACGGAGAGGCTATGCTTTAGATCCTGTCGGTAAGAATCAAAATTATATTTCGAATTGGACTTCTCTTTAGCTATCTCTATTATGTTTCAAACTGTTTTATTTTATGCCACCGTAGCACACTTTCATCTTAGAAATGGTGCTGTTTTATGGAGATTGAATTGGCGAGGTGATGAGAGTCCCAGGGGATTAGGCCAGTCTTGTGGAATCATGGTTAATTACAGGTGTGTATATTACGTATTATAACATATAATTTTGCACATATTGGCTGTACAACAATTATATTTTGCCCTTTTAGATATTTCCTCGAAGCGTGTGAAGGCAATAGTCAGAACTATATGGAAAATCAAGTTATTCAAATCTCGGATCAGGTTAATCACCTCGTCAAATTAACAGACTCGTAGAAAACTGTAGTTATCACAAATGATAATCATAGTCGATTCGTAGTACTGTTTTCTACGATGAGTTATTATTACCTATATATTTTTCAAGTCATTGTTATCACACTTACCAAAAACGTTTATTTCTCTAAATGCTAAAGTACATCAACAACTTTAACTGTATCGAAATGAGCAAATATATCTTCAGTGCTTAATGGACAAATAAAGTAGCGTTCCATACAATCCGTTGAATTGCTTCCTTTCGCATCCCAACCAACCTGAACCGCTTCTTCAAATACAGATAAAATGGGACGATCTTCAATAAAATCTGGTCCCAGGTCTGGCTTCACTTCTTGTTTGCGCTTCCAACCTGACCTAATTTCGTTTAAAAATTTGGAGACGATTAGCGGTATAAGCACAAACGAAACTGACTGTTTGTTTCAGTTTCAATCTTACTTGCTCAGTGCAGATAATGTCAATTTAACTTCTCGTGGCAAGGATTTTCCCCGTAGGGAATGCACCTGTAGCTCACAAAGCATTCTTAAGAAACAATCCTGCATGTCTAAGCGTCTGATGACCTAACTCGTGAGGATCGTGAGGAAGAAGATATTATTATGACTATGACTTGGTTGGACCTAAAAGTACTTTGTGGAAACTATGATTGCATAATTAGGAAGCAACTACCGTAAACATTATTTCAGCAAGGCGTTCCTTCTCCTTTGCAATCTTGGCATCGTCCAAGTCCCGTTTGCGACGTTTTTTCCCAAAATCAAAATAATCTTTTTTGGCAAGATTATTAATGTCGATTGGGAGTATCGTTAGATACCTCAGTAGCATTAGCTGAAATGAGGAAACTCTCATTAGAGCAACTGTCAAACAATCGTACGTAAGCACTAACCTTTTAAATATAAATAATCAGTATTGAAATTTGTTACCTTCAGTATTATTATTCCTAACATGATCGATTCAAATGGTGTCAATGAGAAAAACCAACTGCTGGAAGGTGCTACGGAAATATTACTAAACATAGCATTGGTCGAAGTCATGGATCCACTTGACAGGAGAAACGCCAGTGCTGTTGAAGCTTGCCCCATTTTCACCAGAGGCGACGCAAAGCACACATCCGATCTCACTGGGCACTGGTACATGTTCGGTTGGAACAACGGGAGAATCGTGCTTAAAGCCATGGCTAGAATAAAAATAGGTAGTTATTCTTCCTCCCGTAATACTATTAATTTCACTTGGATTTGGGGAAATTCTGTTTTATTCGATTCGATTAACTTTAAGCGTCATTGACTTCAATTTCACTTATCCACTATATCCACTTCACGTTGAACCTCACGTTGAAAAAATGGATGAAACAGGCTGATCACGCAGTAGTCACAGCCGTTACAAATGTCAGACTAAAATGATGTTTGATGAGGTAACGGTAATTGCCAAGAAAGAGGTCTCATGAATAATTCAAAGACGTCAATCGATTAGCGAAGTAAATTTGGATGTTATATGTTCTTCTGCTATGAATTTCGTCTTACTTTTGCCATATGAATGAAACCAGTATATTGCGGTAACCTTTGCCGGTCATTTGCTAAAGAAACATTGCTCAAGTCATTATTGGTCGTGTATACTAATTTTAAATGCATTTTGAGTGACTACACAGTACACAATATATGTTGTTGAGGCTTGGAACGATATTATGTAGGGCACTTTATGCGCAGTCTCTTTTTTTTTACTGCAAACGGGCAATCATGGGGCCGGGTACAAAAGTTTGTTAGCATTAGGCAGTTGTAAGTTGGTATTTGACAGTGTCATGCACGTAAACCAATTTGGCACACTAATTTGATCATAATGTTTTCCTGATCAAAGAAAGCAAAATTTGCTTTGCCACAAAATTGCATGGTTTGAGTAGCACCTTGATCTAGCTAGGATTTGGTCATTTCACCTTTGCTGATGGAGAGTCATACACTCATTCGTAATAATTTATGCTTGAATAGCATGACTAACATGAATGCATAATTTCTTTTTGAGTAATGAGAAAATGGATTTACTATTACCGGAACATACTGTTCCCTTTTCGTAGCATATTTATTATGCTACTTTTGCTATTCGAAACGAAAATGACAGGTTTGTGCACACAAACCAAAATCACGTTTAGATTTTGTGTTCTGGTAATCTGAGAGAATAGTTATTCATCTCAAGACAAAGACATGTTTATGTTTTTCTGTGCATGCAAACCAGCTAGCGCACGCTTACGCGTATTGATAGCATTTTGGCAATTTCTGGGCAGGGAGGGATACGTAGTTTCGAAAATGCACTCGCCCAGGGCAGCATTTTTATTATTTAAATGTTATCTAAAACATATCACCATATGCAAATACCTATATATATTTTTTGTTTCAAACTTTCCGAGAGTCACAGCAGCACATAATGCAAAGAAAAGTACATTATTTTCTCCATTAGAATTACCTAAACATGTATGGCTTAGATGTATCAGTGCCAATCGGTGCTAAAACCAAAAACGACTCGATCCAGATGAGAAAGATGAAGAGAGAGCCGAGAGGTTTTTAGGATTACTGAGCTTTTACACTGCCGCAAAAGCCTGGTCCCGGTCCACGTAGGAGTCGCACAGTACCAGCTAATAACTAGCTCCATTTTCCCATTTCTCATGCTCTCACATTGACACCCAAACATTCAAGCCTACTCATATAGACGCTTTCTCATTCACTCATCATCATTGTAAACCAAACCATGTAACCACCACCACACTACCACCTCCACATCGGAGGAGGGTTTTTAGCTTAAGCACTATGGATTCATAATTGTCCCATCAATCATTTTTTATCATCATTCAATCCTCAAATCCTACGAGGGAAAACAAAAGTTTCCATCATCAACCCCGCCAGCAAGAGAATAGTAGTGGGAGACAGAAGAATGGGTGCCATTAGTCCCTCCAGCAGCAGTAGTAGTAGCTTTGGTTAAGCTTAAACCTGGCACTCTTATTAAGTTCCTAACAATAAGTACACATTCCAGCTTATATACACGTATTTAAACATGTATTCGCGTGATTGAGCATCTACCCCATGTTCCAATGTTTGTATATCAAGGGAGCTATAGTAGGTAGGTGGACCAGTGAATAATATTCACTGATGCATTGTTGCACATTGCTGGTGAGAATACAGCTATTTCCACTCACAATCTCTTTAGCAAGTCTTTTGTTATTGTCATATTACACCTCACACACACACACACACGTTTCCACTGTATATCCATCCCTCTTTCAGATTTATTTTCATATAACGGATCGAAATCGGAAGTGGGATGGGAATGATGGATAAATCTGGGTAGAATGAAATCTACGCGTTTGCCATTGCTCAAGTCTTACTTTGTCCGTATCATTCTACGCCGAATTATATTCATTGGGTTACAAAAAACTAGGTGTATTTTTGGTTGATGGTGTGCTTTTAGACCGCAATATATAAAGAATCTATAATAATGTAACTTTGTGTGTAACTTGTATCACTCTTGGAAATGACTGGATGAAATCGTGCAACTTGGAAAAGTAGTAGTGGTAGCGGTCTACAAGGTTCTGTGACAATGACAGATGTGTGAGCTTTTAAAGCTTTGTCTATCTATGGAAAAATAAATGAGTTGGAGGGATGTCTTCCCTGAGAGTGGCGGAAGTTGGGAAATTCATTTCTTTTTTGCTGAGCGAGTCACAACATTTCATGAATTCTCCGCGTGTTCATTACCAAACGTGACTGGTCTACCTTTAGCAGAACAAAGTTCACGGACGCGAATTGCACCTTCCCTTTTGTCATTTCTAACGATCCCTGATGAAATGGGGGTGATGGAAGGAAAAGTGTCATCAGAGTAGCAGTGCATGTAACTCTTGCAACTCCGATGGGTATTATTTGATACTATGTCAAACTTTCTCGGATCTGTATCAGTAGCACATGGGACAGGTTTTCTAATAATAAAAAATAGCAGGTCCTTGTGCCCATCAGCAATCCGTTTAATACTTTATGACAAGAACAGGTTTTAGGAGAAAATGAGATTTATTTCGGTATACACACAATGTAACCACTATATATAACACTTTTTATCCAATAAGACATAAAATTTGATTGACAGTTATATGATATGTGCTTATAACCACACTCATTTAATTACATATACATAAGACTAGAATGGGTTCACATACGTACGACACAGGGCTTGTAGTATACGTTAGGTATATCACTTAATTTCAAAAGTACATTTTTATATCTTGATTTCATATAAATGTTAATACTTGTAGACAGTGGTCTGTGGTCACTAAATTACATTTACAATCATCATCACAAAACGGTTCACTTACACCTTGTAATAAAAAAAACAATCCTGCTAAAAATAAACTAACCTAGTCGAATTGTGTATCTGCATTCATTTTGTGCATGTAAATATTTACTGTATAATATGATCTGTGCACAATGTAATTTACTCATAACCCTACATACCTTATTAACATGCAAACAATACAACCTGATACAATTAATCCCAAACTTCTTTTTGTTTGCATTATTGACTTTTCCTGAATGCGATATGACTTTTGCAAAACATCCATTTCCGTGTATTTTATTTCTAGACTGCAGTATTGGTAATACCCAACAGGTCTGTAGTCTGTACGTAATCGACAACTAACGCCAACGATTATTATTATGAGCGATTATCCAGAATGAGAAAAAATTCTACTTTTTCTGTTATTCATTTTACTTTTGATTGAACTTAAAAAAACATTTTCCACAAATAAAAAGTATGCTTGCATGAAGTCACGATCACGTCAGGAAACGCAATTTTGCTTTTTCTCTTGACAATGTGTTTATATAAAAATTATTTTGACTGTATATCCCTTAGACAGAGTTTCTTTCACATCTTAATTCTAGCTACAAATGCAAGTAATTATACATATCGAATTAAACATTGTTCAATAGCAGTACAGTTAGCTGTCACAAGTATGTATCACATTACCCTGATGACTACACAAATGATGCTAATGTACATAAGTAATACTTGAAACGACCTTCATTTCCATTTCTATTAGATTATGACACATAAAATTAATACTCAGTAGGCCATTAATAGAAATCAGATTTCACAATTAAAACATTACTAAATTAGTCAATACATGAAACCTCCTTTGTATTACATTACAGCTACTAATTACATTACATCATCAACACTAAAACTGTATATAAATGAAATACAGTTACGATATACAAGTACGACCAAAGTTTCGACGGAACGAAAACTCGACGTGGTGTTTGATTTGTATATATTCCAGGAAACACACAGCTCAATAAGTATTTGTAAAACACATCGAGCTAAAAGTAGTACCTTAATGAACAGATATACCTGCACGAAGACCCGACTTCGTGTGTAAGCTAATATTTGTTGAAGAGAAATTCATCAAATCATCACATTTCCTTTGACGCGTTCTCATTGTTCTCTTAGCTTCACAATGAGTGTGTATAGACTCCTATGAAAAATATTCGTGTGTTTGATTTCATAGTTTTATTACAAGCAGTTTTAAACATTTTAAACCATTAAAAACCTCACTATTCATTACAATAATACTTGTTATTATAAAAGTAATCAATCCTAAGTTTATTTCATCTTTGCACAAATTTACTGAGTGATGAGTTTTTTTTGTAGAAAGTCTCATTTTTAATTCGATCTTCTTTCATCATCTAATGAATAATCATGATTTCATGTGAACTCGAGGATATCATTTACATTGGATTCTCTTGCTCCATATATAAATTATGCTTTCATCTTGTCACTTGGCTGCTGCTTGAGTTACTTCAATCTTCGTATAAAAATGAAATAATTTTTTTTCTCGTTTAATTTACAAAATTTCATGTTCCGTTGACGCTCTCCGACTCTCGAATTTCCCGTGAAATGCTACCATCTGCGTTGTCATTTTGATTAATCATGAGCTTCTCAAGTAACTCGAATATAAAGCCAAACGGTAAAATTAGACAATCCATTTTCCCAATTTCATATTTCAGTCGCTCTTAAAGCCCCGAATGAGTCACGTTGCAAAACTGCCTCGCTTATTTCCCAAGCGAAATTACCGTAATCTCTGAAGAGGTCTTGATCATGAGCATCCCGAGACAAGGAAAATGTATACATCTGCATCTCTGGGAATATCCCTGTAAATAACTACGTGTATCCTAGTTTGTTCTTCAAACAAATGTGCAATTCAATCTGAAACTTGAACTCCCAACCGCATCAGCACAGTCTAGCAAATCAAGGAAAAGGCTTTTTTTTCTAGGTTTGTCTACAGCCTTTCTGCGGTGTTGCGAAGAAACACCAATATCGTGCCTATTTTACATGACACACTACGCGTTCTTTCAACATTGACAAATTGTGTTCACTCCGCCGTGGCATTTTCGCTGGTTGAGCCGGCGACCTCATTTCATTTCTTAAACATTTCAGCCTTGCCAAACCAGCCACCACAAAAGCGGACACCCCGTGTTTGTGTATTCATTTCATTTCCTCCAGCCTACCTGACTCGGCATCATATCCTGGCAGTATAAATTCACTTTGGAACCTCTCTGCTCCTCAATATTCCCCACCTCAAGCCCTCTCTTGAAAAATTAATTAGAAAAATGTAAAACGGGCGTAGATAGATACACAGACTACACTGTTTTATTCCATTTTCCTCCTTCGATCCCCCGAAAAAATAAGATATTTTCTCCTGAATCAACAAAATCCTGATGTACCAGCGGCGGCTAGACTTTCACCAGCACTTCCCGTCTGTCATCTGCTTTCTCGGAGACGACTTATCTTTCCCTTCCAAATTTTTTTCTTCCTTCCTTCCCTGTCTCCCCCGTCCTGGCTGTCCATTTACAATTTCTCTTTGTTGTGATGGCCTCCGCCTTGGAATGCAATTCCCACCCTTTTTCCCGGGGACAAAAAAAATCCTTTGCTCCAACTACAATCCTTTTTCTGAGTTCTTGTGCTCGTATTGACTTTCCTTGCACTCGCCCACAACCAGAGTTAATCTGCGGAGAAATTAAAGACAACGACGTTTATTGCCAATTTGTGATGGTAAAAGGTACGTATGGAATGATGGCACGAGGTACACATAAAGCGCAAAACTACTTTTTAGATTTCGACTTTGGACTCATAGAAACACAACCAATAAAAGTGGAATGTCGTACGGCACGCCAAGCCAAGCCAATAACATTACACAATGATGTAATGTGCTCCAACCGGAGGAACCAAAGGGAAAATGTGCATAAACGTAAGTAATGAATGAAGTAGGGAAATTGGTGAAGCATGTGGGATCAATTGCTTCTAAATTGCATGCTGTGAAAGCTGTGCTGAATTGTTCGGCATATACACTTCCGACGTTCCGACCAAGAGTGGCCTGTCCAGAGAGAGAGAGAGCGAGAGGATGAAAAAAAAACTCTGTTTCAATATACTTTCTAGGTATATGTTTTTATCATGCTCTCCGGTGAACGTTTTAGTATTATTAGGCCTAGCCATCGATATATATCTCGGCGGAGGTTTCACCCAAAATAGGTAGAGATGGGACAAGGCCACAAAAAAACTTTTGATTTATGACCGATCCCTAGTCATAAACGATCCATGGTCTTGTATTACTCTGAAAAATAGTGTAAGTAGGTATCTATATTTGTTCAAATGTAGATGTTTACCAGATTGGACAAATAGTATCCAGAAAGCCCAATTCCTATCTGGATATGCTCAATAGGTGTTCGACATGTTCATGCAGTTTTAGCGATACTTCTGTTTTCGATCGCCATGATTTCGCCTCATTACCCAAAATGCTTTTCAGTCATGCTCCTTATTCCTCCGCCCTTTTCCCTGCACAATATTCGCTGTCTGTAGTG
Source organism: Dicranocentrus wangi (assembly GCA_036850665.1). NCBI lineage: Eukaryota > Metazoa > Arthropoda > Collembola > Entomobryomorpha > Entomobryidae > Dicranocentrus > Dicranocentrus wangi. The sequence goes on along the minus strand of JAANSN010001371.1, from coordinate 12,103 downwards.
ATTTCCAGGCAGAAAACAAAAGGAGGGCCGCGGAGGGAAAACAGCGAGGTAATGAAATATAGGATCTAGGCAATCCCATCATATTTGCCAATATTATGTCAATATATCAAAATCATCGCCAATATTTTGCGTGTGGTACGACGGTACGAGTCGAATAAATATATGTTTCTTGTAAATGTGTGCCATTTACTGTAACAATCCTCCAGGATTCAGAATGCGAGTGTTTGCGAAATTTGAAATTTTTTCCTAGCTCCGCTCCGGGTCACTACTGTCATATCTTAAATACCTCTATACACACCTTTACAATTGAGAGCATCAATGGAGGGCCAAACAATGCCTCAGTGAAAGAGATTTAGGGAGGAACATCAATGTCCGCAGTGAAAAAAGATTTATCCATAGAAATTCATCGACGCTTAGGCGTAATGAATGTGGGTGGAGAGATAAATCCTTTTGTATTCCGTTTCATACTCATACATACTTTATATATCTTGCCGTGATTTGCAGGTAGACAGCCATCCCCACTTTTCAACAGTATCTCCTTTCAAAGAAAAAGAATATTTTTGTAAGGCAGACGAACGAACGCCATAGTACGCCATTGCCATCCAGCGTGATAAGTATGCTTTGCGAGAAAAAAGTTAGCAACACTCTGAACCTTTCAGCTAAAATGAAAAGGAGATGAGCAGCGCTCAAAAAATCCATCCTATGCATTCCTATTCTTTACAATTTCTTTTGGAATGATACTTTCCATGAATTTGATTTTGTGATCTCCTTACACACATATTTTTAAACATGTCTTCCATTTTTCGGGGGTAGTCCGTGCGACGGTGACGGGGAGAATGAAATATGTGCCTTTTTGGCAGTTCCACTATCTCACCAGGAGTAAAACCTCGTAGGAAGTCTAGCCCCAGAAACCAGCGTCCCACGATGGATTACTGGAGGCATTGTCATGCAAGCGAGTCCTCGTTACTTTCCTTTCCCTTCATCTCGGGAAAGGCGAGAAGGGATATTGAAGACGACACACTGGCTCCTAAGAAGCCAACTTTGTACGACTTCTCTGGTGACTAAACTGTTTCAACTTGGTTGGTGGCATGGTAGTGCACTTTCCCTTTCTCCTACATATTTGATAAGATTGAAAACTCGTGATGTAACTCATGGAACACATGCATGCACCACGAGTTTAGGAGGTCAGATGAGTTATTCCTCCCCATTTGTTGGCACTCTCAGGAAAGTGGAAGGGGTGCATATTGTCCCTAGACCAACACTGATCCTTTATGCGTCACTCTCCTTCATTCCGGTTTCCCTGAACTATTGATTCCGCTCCTCTTCAAACGTAACTGGAACTGTCGTGATATTCGTCATTCAAAATGCTTTTCCGTTGGAAAACATATTTTTCCAAGTCAGCCAGCACATCCTCTCCCATTAAATACGGACTAGGGGCTGATATGTGTGAAGGCTTTTGTGAGTTTTGAAGGGAAAATACCCCACATTGTCATGAGCATGTGGCACGTTGTCCAAACTCCCTGTCATTTTTCACCGTTACAAAATGAATGGCCCATTTTAGGTCGGACCAACACTTCCACAATTATGAATAAGGGTTGGCACTTTGGCAGTCGCAGTTTTATGCTTATGCTTAGCTGCGTTGCGTATATACCTTATAGGCAGACACATTGCATGAGTATGCGAGCAACAGATCTTTCCACTCGTTCAGCTGTGGCAGTCTTGAGTCTACGCAAAAATGGAATTATTCAGGAAATCCAAGTACACTTTGTCACAAGGAAGTTGAGAGGGAGGCGTAGTTTCGGTTTCACTGACTTTTTCAACCATCTAAGGGTCTAGATATATCAGACATTTAGACACTTGGAAAAAAGCTTGTCTTTCATGTTTTTCCTTAAGTGCATCAAGGATCCTAAGAAGAATTTCTTTGGAGTACATTTCACAGTTCCATTCACGGAACACAGAGCGTACACATATATATATACTTTCTATAGTGTTTCAAACATTTTTTTTTTATTCTGGAGGGACGACAACTGACAGAATAATATGTAGGGAATTCGAGAACAAACAGGAGTTGACAAGTAGTATTAAATAGACGAGGAGTGTAACGGATCCTGAAGAAAGTGGAGGAGGTTCAGGGTCGTATTACAGAATACATTTGATGCGATGTACATGTATCCCAACCTCCGATGTACTTTTTTGAGAACTATATAAACCGAGCCCTAAAAAAGGGCAAGTTTTTCGAGTTCCAAAAATTGCTGCGGAATTGGAATGAATGCATATGAGCAATAGGATCGTTTCAATTGCGCCAATATACGCATAAACCGACGTGTGTGTCTTCCTTGTAACACGAGTGTCTATTTGGTTGTCGAAGCTTTAGCGACTTTAGGGGTACAGATGTTTTTCAAGGGGCATTTCAACAAATTGGATTACTTTCTCCCAGCCATATAGCAATCCTCCACTGGAACGGAGCCCCTGAGGGTAGTGTGAAATTGGAGTGAAAGAGAAGTATATTCGATGTCTATATAGTACACGGAAAAAAAGGTACGTCGCTGGAAGGCAGGATTGGAAACATTATGTGTGCTTGTACATATATCCTTGAGTTTACTTCCTGTTGAACCCCCTTCCAAGCCGAGTATTTTTTCTCTGTCTGAAAGCAGTAATTTTGCCGGCTGTACAAGTTGTATTATCGGGGAAGCGAGCAGGGTTGCAATATCTTGGGAAATAACGTTATTTTGGTCATTTTTAAGGGTTCTAATGGCCCTCGCTTCCAGGGATATGCTCCAACTGGATGTGAAATGACTTACAGGCTTCTTTCTCCGTTTTGTGCATTTCATGTTCCTGCTGCTCGTGTCCGTAATTTAGGGTAAATGTAATTTTAGCTACTCAAAGAAGCCCCGCTCCCTCTTCCCTCTGTGCATTATTTAGATAATATTCTCCTCTCGGTGAAATCCAGCAGCAGGGACTTACACTATCCTCCTAAGTAATTCACACAGGGCAGGCAGGGATGTTTATAAATTGCGAAATTTTAACAGACACAGTCGGTAAATTGAATTAAAAGTATTCACGGAAGTGTTGAAATCATTCTAAAAGTTTGTTTGACATTCCCCTGAGAAATTTAAGCTCATGTATAGTTATTTCCTCCTTATTGAAGGCCTGGTCTGGACGAGGACATTTCCAATTACCAATGTATCTCTCCGGCAAGCAAAGCATATATATTATTATGCTAAGAAACGTAGGTAATTCAGATAATTGCGATTACATAAGAGAAAACCAATTATATGTAGTTTGCTCATGCTCCACTCTTGAAAATACTCAATTTTTCCAGGAATAGTGGCCAATTTATTTAGCTCTGTCTGTTTTGGAGTTTTCATGGGCATCCAGATTGACTATCTGATCCACTGTGTGTCTGACACAATGCAGTATGTACATAGGTAAGTTGATTTAAAACAGGAGGAAAATCTGATGTACGTCATAAACCAAGTTCACAATTCTCATAGGATGATGATGATATGATATATACTTTTCAGCTTTCTTGGCTGACACGTAAGCGCGGGTCTCAATGAATTGGCAGTAAAAGCCATATAGAGCTTACTAAAACAACAAACTTGTTGATGTAGCTTTAGCTTGACACGAAAAATGTTTTGCCAAAAGGCAACAGACCGAGAGTCGGTTTTCATGTCTGATAAATATTGATGTTGAGGAAAGCAAATGGTAATTTTTGTTTTCTTTAAGAGCCCATGGTGTTCCGTGGCCGCTGCCAAGAGCCTGTCGTTATACACGTCTTTCAGTTATGGAATTGTAATTTTAGGTGAAGCCAGAGTGCTGAGTTGATACGGAGAAAATAAACTCTTTATCAATTTGCTATTATACCCACCACATGCCTAAAAATACACCTTGCTGCATGCTGCATCGGCTCTCCCCTTGTTATATTCCTCTTCCCCAACAACACTCCTGGAATGACGCAAGTTTCTGGGAAAGGCATATCTTTTGTCACACGATACGGAACTGCGGCGCAGGAGAGTAATCAATCCAGAGAGAATGCTGATTGACCTACCAAACTTGTCACCACCAACGCATCCTGTTTGTCAAGTTTATGCATCTTATTTTTAGCAAATTTGTTGCATAGTCATTGAATTACAAAGGAAAGCCTGTGGATTTGAATACATGTGTTGCCCACACAAACGCCCCTTTCGATTAGCATCACTGGAAAAACCTGAAATTGAATGGGAGAAAAATTGCCTCCAGGAGGGATCTCCATTATATCCTCTTCCTCGCATCTACCCCAGCAGCAGCCAGCTCCACACACGAGCCATTTATGATAATAGACAGGAAATAGAGTGCGGACCTTTGTGTTTAGTGTTGTGTGAACAAACCGTATGGTCCACCATGTGTATCTAATACTTTCTCCATTTCCTACACCCTCGCCACATGTATTAAATAAATAGATGTGAAAGCAAACACAAAAAGTTGAGTGGATTCCAATGAAAACAATTCCCTACAATTTTTTTCACCCTTTCAATTCAAACTCAAAGCGGCGGAAGCTCACATAATAGTTTGTGGTGAGCTATTTCGTTTTCGTGTATGTTTATGTATTCTTTTGGGGGGAAATCGCATGCCCTGTAGGGACTGCTTTTTGGGAGGGTTGCCAACAAAAGGTTCATTAAAAGTACAATAACTCCGGATCCGATAATTTTGAAATGGAGGCTCTTCCTACACAAACGCAAATCTCACTTTCATCATAATTTGTACTACTAATCGAAAGACGTTTTCGGGAAATGAATGTAATAAAAATATTGTAGGTGAAATGGAGAAATTATATTGCCATCATTTGAAATTGATGGCTGCGCAGGCTCCAATCCTAGAGGCTGCCTCCAATTTCTGGTACACTCACAAACTGCATTCGAGATGTAATACGATCTCCAGTTATTTTTCTTGGTCTACGAATGAGTGCTATAGTTCCCCATCAAAGATAAGTAGGACATGAAACACGAGCACTCCTCTAGTCTAGTAAAAAGTGCAGTGGGCATATCCGGCTTGTCATCTTGTGTATCGACATTCAAACGTTGCAGAGATGTTTACTCTTGCACCAGAAGCACAAGCTGAAAAGGACAAACACTCTCCCCAACCAAGATGATGGCTATATATATACCCTTGAGCTTTTATCGTTTCTCAAATTTCGGGTCTCTCAAGGTAATAATACGTGATGCATCACCATCAAGCATCTTTATGAATCGGATCCTCATATCAAATCTGTCATGACTTTCAACAGCAAATTGCACTTTGAGACAGATGTGTTGTGTGATATGTGCGTAGCCAGAAGGGGAGATGTGAAAAATCTTATTTTAGATTTTTCTAGCGTGTGGGCATCCCCTCCAATCTTGATTCCAATTTCCACTCATTTTCTGAGGAGACTATGGTGTAAACCGGGGTTTGATAGCGAAATGGAAAACCAGAAAAGAAACATTGGGTCCATATATATAATGGACCTCACATGAGGGATGGATGTGCACGTAACCCGCATCAAGTAAAATATGAAGTGCACTCGTGCATATTTTATGACCATTGGATGGTGCATAATGTTGGGAATCATGCGTGTTGGAAATGCTCACCTAACAAGCAGTCTATATATGTGTATGTCGATTTCCCATTAAATATGAGGGCCTTTCCTCTGTTTACAAATGTGTGTTCTTTATTTGCACACGGAAATGCTGAAAATTTCCGAAATATATAGTTACTGTCGCGGAGAAAAGTTTTTAGAGGGAGAAAATTGTGAAAAAATTGCATGATATCATCAACTTATTACACAAACATAGCACACGCGCTCCGGCCTGCTAACAGATATATGGGGTGTGGATCGATCTCCCATTTCCCCAAGAAATTTCTTACCTTCACTCATCCAGACACATAAAAAAAATCACATACTACTCATCGCAATCCGGAGCATATTCGTCATTTTTACGTGCATGGGCCGTCAGGGGATTTCAAAATTACAAGGGATTCATATTTTAGGAAACCGCACTTGTGGTGTGGGTTACGGCTCTTACGGAGGTTGAGTAATTTTAGGACATGTTACGCAACAAAAATAAATTGGGATTCAACAAAACATTCTGAAATACGCGTCCTTTATGGTGGCATATGGATATTTCACTCCAAAGTTCTGATCTCATAGTCATCATGTGGCTCTCATCTTTCAGGGAGCTCAACACACATGTTCACAAAACGAATCCACATCATCCTGCTCTCAGTCAGTGTTTAATGTTGATTAAACAGATATCCCTTCCTATTTGCTGGTCGTTTCTCGAGAAAAAAAATAGGAAAACCAATAAAAAAAAATGCACATCTTTACCCGCAAAAAGTGGGCCAGAAGTTGCTTAAAAATTTGTTTTGAAATTATTTGAAAAATTATCTTGTCGTTCCCAAATGATACGGCTCAACAGAGTGAAGCCGCCCGAATTTTTTTCCTGAGTATCTTCATTATAATTTTCCTGCTCGCAACTAACGTCAATTCAATCACAGTCATTTGTTAATGTCGAACTAAACTTTTTTTTCTTAAAACCCCAGTTTAAAATAGCAACAAACATAAGTAACTAGACGTATTAGCATATAAATAGAGAGCAAGTGCATTAGTCTCATCAAGCCAGACGCAAATGGTGAATGATGAAGATGAAGCTTTGTGATGGCCTCAAATCCAGTGCATTTCTGGCTTGAATGATTCAATGACAGGAATATTTTAAAGCTGGTAAAGGATTGAATAGAACGGGAGTAGGCAGAAGTCTTTTCTATGTATATACATAAGTAATACTACCACGACGCGACGGTCGGTAGGCTGTGTTACACACTCGGTTGAATTCCTGTCTAAACCTAACGTGACATTTGGAAAAGGATGGAGGGACTGTGGCGAAAATGAAGAATGATGTGTGTGGCAGGTGAGATAGGGTGGAAAAAGGGGAAATACTGCTAAAAATACTTTCATGTTATACTCAAGCCCGAACCATTACTCTACTTGATCACCAGAGACGGTTTTGTACACATACCTACGCATTCATTCATCGGGAGAGGTGGAATTTGGTGTAAAGTTATTGATGAGGGAATGGAACTATGAATGCAGATATGCTTGTTTCGAAAATTTGCACGTGCCATGTGCTCTTTTCAATTAGAAGAGTTTCCCATTTGCCCTATATTGAATTACTCTTGTGCTTCGGTGGATGCATTAGTGACTCTGTTAAGATGCCTATAAAGTTATTTCCGCCAATGCACCTCGTGTTTGGAAACCTAATTGTAAGCTGCATGTTGGCCTGCAATCCGAACATGAGGATTGTCACTTTGTGGCTTCTTCACGGCAATTCCGGTAAAACAAAGGGTTTCCAGTCTAGTAAACATGATTTCGAGGATATCAAATCGACCCTGGTGCCTCAAGGACGTCTTTCCACCCAAGAAGTATATATTTTAGGAGTTTTGATTAAATTAGTAAATGATATATCCGTATTCCATCCAACTTGGCAAATTAACGAAATAAATGCTTGTGACTTGTAAAGGGCAGGCAAGTTCCACCACATAAATTGTGCGAGATTGTCAGTAAAAGCATATATATTTTTTCTTGATAAAAGTGATTACGGAAATGTTTGCAGATTATGATCGAAGGGGAAACCTGCAACGATCATATTTCACTCCTCAATATACTTTTGGATAGGCTAATGCAAATAATTATTTTTCCCGTCGGACTCTCGCCGACAAGATGAAAAGTAGTTGTAAACTTTTTAAACGCTTTAATTTCTGTGCGCGATGTTCACACGTTGGGAATGTGGAAAATGTGCAATCAAATGCAAACCAACGAGAATACGGCTCGTTAAAAATCTTTGGGCAGCTTCCCGAATATGTAATTTTTTTTCTTTTGTGAGATCCAAGATCCAACCCATAAACGACATTTTTTTTACTGATAATATGCTACAAAGATGAGATCGAGCATCCTCAGAGAGTAAAACATTTTTTTTGGGGTGGAGGTTACACCCCATTAAGCTTTGAATTCAAACAAGTTTCCGAACGGCTAGATTATTTCACTTTTAAATCCGTACTCCAAAAATATGAAATATGTGGTGATATTCATTTAGGCGTGGAAAGTAGTACTAGGTGAATACCAGTAAAGATCGTGTTCCTCCAACTTTTATATACACCTCGGGTCATTACAGCAATAAAGTGAAAGTCCTTTGGAGACATTAAACATTCTCTACAGACATTTATAACTTTTTTACGTCTGCTCTAAAACTTTGTTCAGGGGAAATACATGGGAAAAGGGTAAAGGTCCCGATTGTTATTTTTTTTTTCCTCGACGTTTGTAAAACGCGAAAGATATGTTGGCTAGCGCAAAAATGGATTGGCGATAAATTTCGCTTAAACTCAGTATCATTTTTCCTTTCGACATGACCGTATATTTAGTTCGTCGTGGTTTCACTCCGATGCATCCAATATCCCTGAATTTTACGACTTTTTAACTTGTTTCGTATTTGCTCCGGTTTAAAACCGGCCTGGCTCGCATGTGTGGTGGCGGAACAGATCTCTCTGGTTGTGGTGGAAAAGGAGAAGGTGGAGACCGGCTCCTTTAAAAAAAACGTTGCAGCGACAAAGTACAAATTCTTCTTGTCTTTTGTAATTGATCGATTATCTTTGTATCACACTTTGCCTCGAAAGTAGGTTGCGGATGGATTATTATAGATTTCAAAACGTTTAGACGTGAACACATTCAAGCTTGCACCGGCTGCCGCACTTTCTAGGCTTCAAAATGTAAAAAAACTGCATGGTCTTCTTGATGCGTCCTCATAACATGTACGTGACTTTTTAACAAAAACTAACAGAATTCATCCAGAGCTCAAGCAGTTTTGGTAACAAGAGAGGTAAATTGCTTCACGAAAGAAACGGCAGGCGACACACTATTTTTCTATTTACCTTTGGTACTAAAGGCTTTCGCTGGAGTAACTTGTGTGTATCAAAGAACAACATGAAGACTGTTTGCCTGTCAATTATATATAGTATACTACGGGATCCGGAGTAAAACGTGCGTGTACTTCTTGCACACGGTATAAATCTATTTTCCTCATATACGCTTGTCATTGTGTGTTGTTTGCCGAGGGTGGCAAAGAAAGTGTGGATTATTGGAGTTTACTCTATGACAAAGCAAATATCACAAAATGCAAGTAATGCAAATATCATCATAGGTATTACACGCGTACCATACACCCAAACCCAACCCCCATTTTTTCACTCTACTTTCTACACTGTGGCAACCCACAGGAAAAAGGTGGTAGTGGTGTGGTATGAATGATAAGAGTAGGGAAAATAGATTTTCTACGTCTCCCAGGATTAATTAAGTAGAGCATGACGGATGGTTCTTTCTATTCATGGGGAAGTGTAACTAGGCAGGTATAAAGTGAGTCAATTTAGATACCAGCTGTTACCACCTGAGTCTCCACTTTCAATTTTACTACTACGGAGTAAACACTACTTTCCCCTATCAAAAGACATCTGCCAACTCATTTTTTTATGCACACGAAGAGGATGATAGTAGTCGAGTACTATATTTCCATTTTTGGGATTGGCTCTGCTGCTATTTCAAAAAGGAAATATGGGATTCTTCTCGTGCGTATGGAACTGAATGTGAATATGCATTTAATTAGCAATTTTGAAATGAGATGCTGTAAACAAAATGATAACGCAAGAAGAGTCCTCCACACATGAAAAGGATTACTATCCGCTCCATATCATGTTTCATCCAGAAGGATTTCACAAAAGGATCCCATTCTAAATCGTAATGAACTTGGTGATACAAGCCGTCCGACCGAACATACATTTTTTTCCGCGCTCAGGAAAGCATCTCAACATTTTTCGCTTTTCTTCCATTTTCTCCAGTATTAAAAGATGTCATTAGGGGGAAGAAAAGAGCAATGAAAAGTCAAGGTAGCATTGCAGGGAACAAAGAAAAGGAAACTTGATAAAATCCGCATAGCTCACAAAAGCACCACCGCTAAAACTCCGCTCGAGTGCCGTCTCCTTTGGAAGATTGTAATTGTGAATGTGAGTCAGACTCCTCCGCCAAAGGAGAACACTCTACATTTTTTACAAAGAAGCAAATGATGCTAGACCTCAAGGGAGGGAGTTTAAGATGGGTATCAATATGAAGTGGGGAGGGGAGTATTTCCATAAGGATCAGAACTGTAGGAAATGTCTGCTAGACATTTTCTTCCGATGTTAATGACCACAAGGCATCCCAATTTTCTATTTGAGGTTTACAAATTGGGACATATCTCATAAAACTCTATTCATTCTCCGTGTTTTCGCAAAGGCATATGGGCTTTATGGTTCAATAGCTATACAAAAATCTCTTTTGGACTCTTATCATCCCGTGGGAGTTGACATTCAGCTGGCTATTTTCGTTCAACAAGAGGATATATACTTACTACTATTAAGCCGAAGGGAAGGTATGATAGTGATAAAAGATGGTAATCAAACTTTTTTTGGGAGGAGCGAGGATGGAGACGGGCAAGAGCTGAAGAAGCTACCTATGTGTGTAGTTGCAAAAATAAGAAATGCGTTCTTATCTTACATTTAGATTAGATGCTGTGCATTCTATTTTTCACAATTTTTATATTATTCTTATGTTTACTTTGCTGGACTTTGGCAAACTAAAAACTGTAGTTAAAAGTATCTGTATGCACTTACACCTGACCGTGTAGAATATTTTTAATTAAAAACGTCAATATTATGCATATTAGGGAAATTTTTACCACGTGTCACGTGCTGATTTCGAAAGTTGGATCATAAACTTCCCAAATGAATATCCCGTTTCTTCCAATTACCAAAGAGGAAGCTCACCCGACAACACGAAAATCCGGATATTTGGACATAAGAAAGAACCGGGACAAGGTTATTTTTTTGCTTCAGATGAAGGCAAACTAAATGTTTAATGGCTAGTATAAAACTACTAAAAAAAGGGGGGGGGAATCCGCATGGAGTATATAGCAGCATACCTTTTATTTTTTTAAACCCATCTAACATTCCTCCGACTACACAATGGAATGAAACTCCTGTTTTGATCCTCTGTATACAAATGGGATCTCCAAGGATGAAGCACTTGGAGGAAATTATGGATTTGCAAAAGTGATACCCGGCTTGGTGATGATATTATTCAGGATGAGAATGTTCCGTGCCGCGGCGGCGGCGGCGGAGTAACAGGAGGTCTGCTCGTGGAAGATATATTGAATTTTCAATTTTCGCCAAGACGCCAACTTTGAGGGAAAACTGGAAGGTCTCATCCCGAAAATGAAGATGTATATATGCATAATTTATAGGACTTAAAAGAGATGAAAGCATGGAGTGGAATATGAATCGTAAGCCGGAAAAGGCTCCTTCGATAGAACCAGGGAAGATCAGAGGAAATGAGTATTTTAGAAAATTAACGGAGGATACTCCGTTATACGGAGGATGTCATGCATAACAAAACCCTCATGATAATAAGCGAAAAATTTCATTATCCCCCCTTCTACAATTTTTCCGGAACAGAGCTTTCCCTTCTCTGATATATGGGGAGCCGTTCTTTTAGAATAATATGTTTTCGGTGGGATTTGATTTAACGACTTTACTCGAGAGACGAGCCGCTTGTTTCGCAAGACAAAACGAAATCAAACAACTCGCAACGTTCCGGCTATGTAGCAATCTTTGGTGCGTTTGAGGATATAGAATGCAAATATTTTTGTAGTGGAAATGTTCTCGAAAAATTTTACAAGGGGAATGCATGCGAGCAAACAATAAAAGCTTCAAGTTTCCTACCTTCCTATATTTACATTTCCATAACACACATTGTTTCATTATTTGACGAGGGATATTTACCGAAAAAGCAGATCCGGGTTTGGGTTTGGGTAGGTGGTGGTGTTTAGCAGATTTTGAGAATCAAATACGTGATGTTGTGAAATGATTCTAACACGGCGGAGTAAGGTAAAAACCACCACCAGTGGGCGAAATTAAATCAGGAGTAACGAACTGCATCTTATGGAGAATTCTGGAAAGTCCTGAAGGCTGGAGAAATCCTCATATATTATTTATTACGGAGGAGACTTAT